>CM076910.1:25615348-25838520 GCA_039519145.1 Kokia cookei | reverse complement strand
TATGAAATGAGAGTATCGGTAGAAGATACAGATTATGATGTCTTTGCTTACTAGAGTTAATTGTATCAGTAGAAGTCCCAAGAGTATCAATAGAACTTACTGTAGTACCGGTAGAACCATGGGTTATTCCGGTAGTAAACTACAGTGATTTCTAGCGATTACTCAAAAAGAATTCTACCGAGACAACCAAACTTGAGTATCGATAGAAGTACCTTACCATACTTATTTCATTTCATTTCTCGAGAATTTTGAATTCAATCTCGAAACTTATTTAAAAAAAAAAGATCCCGAGGAGATGTTAAGGTTATGTAATGATCTTGTGAACATTTTTTAAGTTGGTTAACATCCTTATACTAGGGTTTGGTGACCGGATTGAGTTAGGGGTGTTACACGTCCCATGAGCCAAATGGGGCTTTAAGGGTCTCGGGTCATCGTACGACCACCGACGAAGACCACAGGAGACGTAGCGACGCAAAGGTAAAGAATTAAAAACACTAGATCCCTTGGTTTTATTTCAAAAATAAAATAGAAAATGAATTTCTACCTTCGAAAATTCACTTTTGATTGCTTTGCTTGCGTGTTCGAATATTCGATTGCTAAAAAAATTGTCTGAATCTTATTCAAATTTTTTGTCTTTTACATTCAATTTCGTGTTTTTATGACATGAATTACATATCTTTTGTTTTGATTTTCTTTCCTTTTTTTTTGTTCTTCTTTTGCGAATTTTCGGATCTTGGAAGATCATCGGGTAGGGGCAGCGGTGGCGGTATCCGAGCGTCCAAGGGTAGCATGGGTGATACGGCTAGGGTTTTCTTTTTTTTTTTGGGTTTTTCGTTTTAGGTTTTTTTAAATTTTGGGCTTAGCTAAGGTTTTTGGGCTTTAGGTTAATGTAATTGTATTGAGTTTGGTAATTGAGTTTATTTTGGTTGTAAATGGACTTTATTTATATAAAAGAAATTAGATTTTTATATTTGTTTTGAGCCCGGACAAATTTGGGTCCCTACACACCCTATTGCTCTCCCTCAAGATCTGACGGAATTCACACTCCAATCATTGAAGCACCACTTTTGTACTTGATAAACTTCACTGTACTTTCTACTCACAGCTAGCCCGTTCTAGATAACTTCAATCAATAAGGCATTGTTGCTTTCAATTTCCACTTGGCGATATCCTTGTGCCCTAGCAAATTTTAATCCCTCAAGTAGTGCTCAAGCTTCAACTTGAAAAATATTTGACAGTCTTATCTTTATCTCAAAACCCCTCATCCAACCTCCATTTGGTCCTTTCACCACTCCCTCTATGGACGCCTTTGGTCTCTTTGTTAACACCAATCCATCTACATTCACCTTAACCCATTCATTAGCTGGACATTGCCAAACGCCTTTCGTCATAGAATTACAACTCCAATCATCTGACCCTCTTTTAGCACCCAAGGACCTTGTCCATGCTTCCTCCATAGTTAACAGAGTTTGACTACTACCACTTATTTGTTTGAAAATGAAGTCATTTCGACTCTTCCAAAAAACCCAACTTATAATGGAAAAGAAAGTAGGCCATGTATTAATATTTTGATATATGAAATATAAATTTTAAATATTTTTTAAACAATTAATTTGAATATAAATAATATTAGATATTAAACTTACAATCAAACATAAACATCACAAATTCAAATATGCTATATATTTGAATTAAATTTCCAAAAAGGAAAATAATTGGGTAAATTATATATATATATATATATACACACATATGTCAATTTTAAAAAGTATTGAAGGTTTTAGGTCGATTTTTTTTATATTTAGGAAAATAGGTCGATTTTGGAGAGAGAAACATAAAACTTAACAATAACTTTTCCCCAGTAGTAAAAAGTCCAATAGCTAAAAACGACTAATTTATTTGTTATATAAAACTCAAGCCATTTTCTTCCATTTGCATTTCAATCCCATTATCCTAATTCACTCAATTCTTTCAACTTTTTAGTTCTTAATTTTTCATTCAATTTCTCTCAAAATCATTTTCTTTTAATTTTATATTTCATAATTTCTTTTTTAATTGATTTTATATTGTTAATTCCGCTTATTCATTTGGATGACAAACACTTTTCTGGCATCTAATTGCAAATTGTAAGAAAATATTATTAAAATTTTAATTTTAATTAAGTTCATTATAAGTTGTTAACATTATTAATTTTATAATTTTTTATGTTTATATATTCAGGCCGAAGATCAAATTTTAAATATGCAAATACATAATATAACTACGAGGGCATCACATGTTATTGAACAACACTTCCAAGAGGTGGGATTCTTATATGTATCACGTATGCTTGAGGGGACTAATGCACTTATCAGTGCTTTGGTGGAAAGATAGAGACCTTCCATCTTCTATGTGGTGAATGTATAATTACACTCGAGGATGTAGCTTTACAATTCGATTTATCGGTGGATAGGTCAATCATTACGGGGGTAGTGGGCGTTGGTGATTGGAGCGCAATTTGCGAGCAACTATTAGGCAAGGTGTCGAACAAGTTTTTTGGTAGCTGGATAGAGATGAAATGGTTGGAAGAAATTTTCAATTATATCAACAACTTCGCGAGTGGAGTTGAAAGAGAAAAAAATGCTCACGCATTCATCTTGAGGTTAATTGGGGGTTTTCTAATGCTTGATAAATCTTGAAATTTGGTACATTTAAGTTGGCTACTACAACTCATCAACTTGAAACAAGCAAGACGACAAAGTTGAGGATTAGCTACGTTGGTGATATTATACAGAGAGATGTGTCAAGCGAAACAACGATAAAAAATTAAAATTGGTGTTTGCATACTCCTCCTTCAGTCATGGCATGGTACTGACCACTATTTTTACATCCCCGAGTAAACGTCCATCATTCTTTCCCACTTGTAATAAGGTAAAAGTCATTTGATAATATAGCTATCACAATATTTTTTCATTATTATATTTTTGAAATAATATATTATTTGAATAGGTGGAATAATGAGGCGAGTCATGTAGGTATAGTGGATAAGCTCGAAGATATCTGGGTACTATTAGATCAACGATCAAAAGCTGAAGTTAGTTTTCGAATTTTTAAATTGTAAAACATTTATGTAAGGATTTGAAATTTAATATTATGCACTTGATAAAATTTATAATTTTGTACTATAGTTTGAATGGATGCCATACACTGATCCAAGAGTTCAAGAATGCATCCCGACCGAAATTTTGTCCAATCGCAATACTAGCAGTTCAAGGTACCATTGATAATTTTTTGCGATGTTCGAGATGCACAAATATGATCGAGTGATGCACCAGTTTGGCTTTAGGCAAAGTATTTTTCCATCATTTCAGAACATCGAAGAGCTGCACAAGGTTGACTTGCGAGGGAGAACGGACAAAGATTGGGCAAAATTCCATGCCAAATATATATACATTTGGTAGCATAAGTACGATTTTCTACCTATGCACGAACCATTTCTCGCATAGATTTGAAAACCTCTTCGGAGTACATGACATGGTTTAGACATCACAGTAAGCCATATCTACTACTAATGGAGGAAAAGAGTAGGCAACTCCTAGGTCGAGAGTACATGCCTTGATGGAGTCATCATTAGCTCCAACTAACATGAGGCATAGGTGCACCATCTCCTTATTAGTATGGTTCATATTATTCTGGTGCTTTCACTAACCTCGTTATTTTTACACAAGCAACGTATTACGCACCACCATGACCTGCATCAACACCTTCTTTAGGTAATTTTTGCACCACCCATAATGACTCGAAAGCCAATGGTGCAAGAAATGGTGGTTTCAAAATCTCGTTTTTTAATGATTGAGTTCATAAATGTTACTAATTAATATTTACGAGTCAATTATAATATTATATTAGATTTTGGTCTGACGAATTTGTTAATTGGATAGTTATGGTACAAGTGTATTAACCCTAAAGTCAATAGTATTGAAAAATAAGGTATCAAAACCTCGTTTTCGTAAGTCGAGCTTGTAAATATTTACATGGTTATTATATAGGTGAATTGAATTTTGGATAAGTAATTTCGCGAAATTGGTGACTAATTAAGGTACAATGACTAAATCGTAAAAGTTATAAATGTTAATTGCTTTAAAATTTTAAAGGTTTAAGGATTTAAGTAGTAACTAAACCAAGGCCTAAAATGGCAAATAAACTTGGTTTGGTGAGTGATATTGATAAAATATTTGTTTAAAATTATAATTATAATATTATAATATGTATATTAGTAAAAATAAAAGAAACAAAACATCATTTAGTTCAAATTCTTTCTTTACAAAACCGAAATAGCAAGGAAAAACATCAAAGTCATAGTTGAATGCTACAAATAATTGGCCCTTGCATGGTAAGTCAAATTGAGTCTATTTTTCATAAATTTTATGGTTTTATTATCGTTATAGCTTGATTTAGCTAAACCGTGTGTCATTTTTCAAAATTGTTATAGTTTCTAAAAAAAATATTGTTGAATTCTTGATGAAATTGGTGTTAAATGGTTAGATTTTAAGCGTTATGAAAAAAGACTAATTTATAAAGTGAAATTTGTTAATTTTGAACATAGGGTCTAAAGTGTAAACAATTCAAAATTGGAATGAAATTTCTATAATTATAGATAACGGAGGCTGTATAAGAATGACATTAAGATCGATTTCGAAATCGAAGCTCAATTTTGAAAGTTTTGGTAATTTCGGTTTTAGGGACTAATTGAATAAAATGCAAAACTTTAGGGGCATTTGAATAATGAAATCGACCTGATAAATTTTGATACTAGGATGAAATAAGAGGGTTGGAATTGATAAATTTAAATGAATTATTGAATAGATTGAAAATTGGATCAAATCGAATATAATCGAGAAAATGGCAAAATTTGTTGATAAGTCCTTGTAGAGTTGTTTTTTGTTTTGACCAGGTAAGTTTACATGGTATGTTTGTGTTAATTTTTTATGCATTTAAAATTATAATTGTAAATATGTTTAATTGAAATTTGGATTGTTTACGATTTGGTACAAAAAGGTGAGATATAGACTAAATCATAAATAAATGACAAATTGAATGATAAATTGATTATAATGAATTTCAATCTAAGATTTATTAGTTGTATTGAATCATATTGATATAATTATGTTTGATCTTCAAGATAAAGGACTAAATTGAATAGATTTGAAAATATTGTATATTGTTGTAATTGCAAAATTGGCTTTATGTTAAGATGAATTATAATTTTATGCATACAAATTGATAATTGGTTGATGAAATGACAACACTGAATTGAGAAACAGGTTATAAATTAAATTAAGTAAATTGATACCCTATTATCTGTTCAGATTGAGTTAAATATAGTTGTGATGCTATAGGATAGGAAGAGTTCAAAATTATTTTGACTACGTGTTAATGATGTACTGGAAGCCAAATCACTTTGGTTATACCAATGACCGTAGGGCGCAATGTGTATACTCCGGATTTGTCTGATGAGGCACTAGGTGCCAAATTGGTGTGATTGGTTAGATCCATGTATACGTCCGAATCCGAGTCAGGAAAAATGTGATTATTTGAATTATTTTAAAGATAAAATGTGAAATTGATACCAATAGAAAATTTTAACACGAATATTTTGTTTATTTGAATTATTTGATTCAATAATATAAACAGTAGATATAAATTCGAAAAAAAATTGAGGTTTGGGGAAATAAAAGTTTTGGAGGAAAGCAAAAGGAAAAAAGGGTTTGATATTTTGTTTATTTGAATTATTTGAGTTATTTGAATTCTAAAATTCAACTCAATTCGATTAACTCGATTCGAATAATTCGAAATTTGAACTTTTTTTTTATTTTTTCGAGTAAAATCAAATTTTGCTCACCCCTAGTCTATTGTATTGGGTCCAATTTTATTTGCTTCCTAGACTTTAACCCAACACTTTATAATTTTATCCAACTTAGTACATGTTTTTCTATTTTCTAAATTAAATATTATTTGCTCAATTGATCTAAATAAATTAATTTCTCAATTAAATAATTTTCTCAACCCAATTCTAATCCTTTAAAATCATGTCAATTTTACCGTAAAAGAATTTATGAAAAATATATTTATTTTTTCTACATTCAAATTGGATTCACAATGACCAATTAATTTAAGTTCATGTTTTGAACTCCAAATAACTAATAATTCGAAAAACCATAAATTTATTCTTAGGCCTTTTTCATACTTAGTGAGATAACCACATTCATTTTCGAATGTAACCCATTTTTCTAAATTTATCATTTATGTTTATTTGATTCATCCTGCAATTCATTTTTAGTTTCAACGAGCTAACAGAGGGATCGATTTGACATATGCAATTTAGGTTCAAATAATTTATATTTTAGTTTCAGTTTTTCGCCTATTAATTATAAACTCATTTAGTCACGAAGTCATTACACTATAGTATCGTGACTGAGCTCTCCCCAAGAACATATCATTACGAAAGCAACTTGATCAGTGCTCATCTAATGACCTTGTCATAAGTGTTACCCTCATAATATATCCTTAATCTCTTAGGGATAATATTTGTTCTCCCAATATGATCTTATTTTATCTCATGGTAACCATTACATTTTCTTTCATGAAAAGTCAATCATTATCAAATAGTAATTAAGTCATCCATCACAAAGATGAGCAACCTGTCGCCACGTTTACTTTTCATCAACCATGTAATGCCAATGAGAGGACATCATTTACCCATATCTCGGGCAATGAATTTCACTATTGACGCTACATACTGCAAAAGTCGTATACCCAACGTACTAGTTTTCGGTTCCTTATCTATTTGAACTCAGACTTTTACTTGCATCAAAGTGTACAAGTCACGCATACATAATCCGCCATCCACTCAAGATTTAGATATGTCACACTATGAACGTTACAAGTGAATAAATCCATAAACGGATTTAGGATATATTCTTCTTGGGTCCAGTCCGATGTACTGTTAATTCAATCAGTCACATCTATGTCTCTATCTTTTGGGAGTCATCCGCTTCGATGCCGTAGATAAAACATCACCTAATTAGACTTTATAGACGACATATTTATTGGATTTGGTGCCCTAAGTGTAGTATTTTCGTCTAAGTACTCTTGTAATTTTTGAATAGATTGGTTAATAAAATTATTCATAAATTACATTAATACTTTCTTATATTGTACTCACATGGTTTTTGCACGCAAAGCAAAATGGAAGCAAATGTTTCTCACTGATTTTCTAATATTTAACTAATATTAAACATTGTTACGTGGTTGGATCGCAATACAGAAAACAACTTATATTAGTAGATAAACCTAAACATGTCCTTAGTCTAATCGAAAATGAGCAAATCGATTGAAAAACTAATGTGTCATCTATCAAGTTCAATTGAGGAGATGTTTTGTCTTGAGCATCAGAGCGGATGAATCCTAGAAGATAGAGACATAAATGTGACTGATTAGACTAAAAATACATTGGACTGGACCCAATAATAATAGATCTTGAATCTGTTTATGGATGTATTCATTTCTAACATTCATAGTGTGACAAACCTAAATCGTGAGTGCATGAGAAACTATGTATACGTGACTTGTACGCTTTGATGTAAATAAAAGCTAGAGTCCAAATAGATAAGGAACTAAAACCTAGTGCGGTGGGTGTACGACTTTTATAGTATGTTTCATCATTCACAATAGTGGAATTCATAGCCCAAAACATGGTTAAATGATATTCTCTCATTGACATTACATGGTTGATTAAAAGTAAACGTGGCCATTGGTTATCCATCTTTGTGATGGATGGCTTGATCACTATTTGATAGCGATTGGCTTTTCATGAAGGAAGATGTAATGGTTACCATGAGATAAAATAAGATCATATTAAGAGAACGGATTTTTTCCCAATGAGATCAAGGATATCCTATGAAGGTAACACACTTATGACAAGGTCATTGGACGAGCACTGAGTAGAGGCTTTCGTAATGATATGTCGTTAGGGAGAGCTCAATCATGATACTATAGTGGAATGACTTCGTGATTAAATAAGTTTATAATTAATAATGAAAACTGGAACTTAATTATAAGTCATTTGAGCCCTAATTGCATCAAATCGGTCCCTTTGCTAGCTCATTAGAACAAAAAAAATGAATTGTGTGTTTGAATCAAAATGAACAGAATGAATAGAGATAGAGAAATGGGAAACATCCAAGAATGATTATGGTTTTCTTCGAAATGGAAAAATGGAATCAGTTGGAAATGAATGTAGGTTTCTCAAAATGAAAAATGAAAATGAGAAATTACTCATTTGCAAATGTACATGGTTTACTCAAAAATGATCAGAAGAATGTGTTTATGCTTTTGAGTTGTTTTAAAGCTCGAAAATGAAAATAAACCACTTGGTCATAGTGAATATGTTGAGTGCTGAAATATTAAACATATTTTCTCAAAATTTTATCAGGGGTAAAATTATCGTTGGAATGAGAAAATTATTTAATATAAATATATTTTGAAGTTTATTTTGGAAAAATAGAAAAACAGAATCGGGTTGGATCAAATTACAAAGTACTTGGGTAGAAAAGTTCATGAAGTACTCGTAATTGGACCCGATATGAGAGAGGCCCAAAACGCCCTCATGTAACATGAATGACCGACAATCCTAGTAGGAATACTAGGGTGTGCCATCCACACTACTCCTACTCTAAGTAGGAAGTTAGTTTTTCTATTTGAAATAAATCACTACAACTCAATAAGGGTTCTACTTTCTCTTCCTATAAATAGATGACACCGATAGAACTATTTACACAACTTTAAGATATCGTTACTCTACCGAAAAATACAGAGAATTTATTCTCAACTATTAAATATATATTTCTAGAATAACAATTCTAGCGATTTCTATTAAAGATGAGAGGATTTTCATTTTCACCTTGAAAAGAAAAGAAAACCCCAAAAGAAAAAAAATCTTTTTCTAGTTTTGTATTTTGATTCAATTGAATCGAGCCCACACATGAAGCAGCTCGTGGTACGAGAATAACAAAGAAGATCATTTGGTTGAAAGTTGGAAAACATCAAGGATATATGCTTATCCAAAAACACAGGTATGATTTCGATTTAAGTTTTATTGCTATAAATATAACAAAAAACCGGGTCAGTTTTCAAATTTTTTATTTTTTGCTGTGCAAGAAAATAGTTTTCAAATTGGATTTTTTTCCAACAATATTAGTCTTTCAATCGGTTTGATCATTTCCAATTAGGCTAAGAACATGTTTTGGTTCGTCTACTAGTAAAGTTGTCTTTTTGTATTACGATCCAACCATGTAATACCATTTAATATTAGTTAAACATTAGATAATCATATGCTTTTCGTGCAAAAATTATATGAGGATTTGTACAAAGTATTAATGTAATTCATGAATAATTTTGTTAACCAATCTGTTCAAAAAAAATTAAAAGTTACATTTACAAGAATACTACACTTAAGGCACCAAATCCAACACCACGTTGTTTGTTTTTTTTTTTAATTTCCCCGCGGTTGCCTATATAAAGGAGGGTTTTGCTCCCTCTACTCCATTAACTCTCTCGACTATTGTCCCTTTCAAAATAAAAAATTCTCTCTTAAATTATTTTTTATTGGTTGAGTGTTAAAATTTTTTGGACGGAAAGATTTGTTTGCCTTTGTGTTTGAGGGAGATAATGCGATAATTTTAATGTGTTTTTGAGTTCATGGTGATGTAGTGACACTTGGAGACCCTCACGTTTAATCTGCAGTGTGGGGATTAAACCATCACCTTAGAATCCCATTGCATTGCAACTTGGGCTCCGAGTCCGTGGTTGTTATACGACCATGGGTTGAAGTATAACTAAGGCACCTGGTTGATGGTGGTTATGCGATCACAGGTTGGAGTATAATTCAGGAGCCTAGTTAACGGTGGTTATGTGATCACGGGTTTAAGTTTAATGCCACTGGAAGAGGATGCATTATAAACCCTATACATAAATTTGAGACCATAATCATAGGGAAAAACTAAGGGGTTTTCCAGTATAATCAACTTATTCTTTTTTTTTTCATGTCCACCAAAACAGTATCCTTAACCTCTCTGTTTGAACCTGTGACTGAGTTGGGGGAAAAAGGACTTTTAAGGGGAGGATTGACTATGACAACAAAAAAAAAATTGAAAGTCCTTTCAAGTAGACAACAGTTGATGTGATTAAAGAACTCATTAATAATGTAACACCTAAAACTCGAAAACTGTCACCGATTAGCATTCCGGTGTCTCACTATTCATTTATCACTGTTCATCCATAATATCATGTCATTAAATTTTATTTTAATAAAGAATTTCACTCCACATGTTATATGTCTTCGTTTAATTATAAACACAATTCAACATGGGCAAAAGGGTCATCTCTAAGATTTTTGGAGACTTTTACCGTGACTCGTTGGGCAAGTATCGATAGTTGTCATGTCAGTAAACAGTTTAGGAATAGTACAGACTTCGACCAATACAAGTGACTCTTCTACCGAAACAAGTTTTACTTCTACCGATACTAAAAACACCAAATAGCTAAGAAGTCTAACCCTACAACTTCTACTGATACAAGAACACAATCTACTGATACTTCCAAGTATAGAACAACCGATACTTACTATTCAACTACCGATAAAACCCAAGCCAATGAACAACCACTCTCCTACCCTGTATTTCTATCGATACATGCATGAGTTTTATTGAAACAAGTATGCAGAATCTCAAGAATCATATCAAAACACAAGTTTATCAACTCAAATCATTCACAACTCCAATTATGCATTAAGCTAACACAAAATTCATAGTTTCCAAGTCATTACATAGTACTTTTAAGTCTATAATCTAACTTGCACAAACATACATTTCTACTTTCAACATTTCATCAAACATAACAAGGTTTCACAATCTCAATTACAAAAAGCAAAAAGATAACATCATTCTAGTACATGTCATAAGACCAAATGTATGATTACCACCGAACAAACTCCGGGAGAGTGTGATGCACCAAGATGATCCAATCTTTGTACAACAAAACTGAATCTACAAAACAACGATAGTTTCCATAGGTACGCATTTCAAAGCTTATTAAGTTCATAAAGTTAAATAGATTTACCAAACTTCAAGAGTTTTAAAACCTAATCAACTAAATTAAGTAAGGTGTATACATTCGAGGTAGGTTTCAATTCGTATTTAATACTTACGATGACATAGAGTCATCGAACCTTTAATCCGTAATGGGTTCCATTTCATTTAATACTCACGATGACACATAGTCATCAAACCTCTTAATCCGTATAAGATTCATATACTAACGATTACACATAGTTATCAGACCTCATAATCCGTAAAGGATTCATATACTCACGATGATACATAATCATCGGACCTCATAATCCGTAAAGGATTCATATACACACGATGACATATAGTCATCGAACCTCATAACTTGTAAAGGATTCATATACTCACGATGACAGATAGTCATCGGACCTTTTTCATTTACGGCTCAAAGCTCGTTAGTCTTTCTTTTCCTTTGTTCCCATCATCCACAATTCTAATCATCGTCTCAACTCACATCAATTGTTTACAATACAATAATACACAATTTATATTGGAATTTAACCATACGAACATACCAGACTGGATTGTGATCGTGGATGGACTCTAGGGACTATTCTACTAATTTTCCTTTTTTGCGATCGGTGGCACGATCGTAATCTACATCCAAAAATCATTCAATTTCCCACATTAAATCACACAATCAATTCATTTAACACAATTTAGTCCTTTTTGAAAAAAAATATAGTTTTACTCCTAGTACTTTCCTTTTATTCAATCTAGTCTTTTTCACACAAAACATGCAAAATAACCATTTTCTTACACAACTAACCTTAGCCGAATTCTCTAGGGTGTTTACCCAACCCAATTCACACATTCATTTGCACAAAAATACATGTATTTTCATCATTTTTATATTTTAGTCCCTAAACCTTTATTTCATCAAAAATCTCTTTACAAAAAGATCTAACCCAAGCATCAAACATTCAAATATATCAAAAGCTCCCAAGATCAAGCAATATCAACAATGGCAAGTTTTATAACATTTGACAGATTCACAAATTAGTCCTTAGATTAACTAGATTAAGCTAACACGAACTTAAAAACATAAAAATTACAAAAATCGATCAAGGTTTCCTTACCCAAATCACAACTCAAAGTTTACAAAAAAAAACCCTAACTTCTCTTTATTTTGGTGTGAGGAAGAAGATGAAGTGTTGAAATATGATTTAATTCCCCATTTTAATTCATTAATTTAACTTATATATTCAATGACAATTTTGTAAATTTTGAGACTTTCATAATTAACTTAATTAACCACTCATTAACCTTATTTAATCCTATTTAGGTTTAATTCATCTCATGAAAATCACCCACTAAAACACTTATTGTTAATTTACTCATTTGGTCCATCTAGTTGGACAACTCAACTTTTGCAGCCTTTACGATTTAGTCCTTTCTATTCAATTAACCATATAAACGTCAAAATTCCTTAACTGGACTTTAACGTGATAACATTATAATTATTAATAATAAGTTTGTTTCTAACTTGACTCATCGAAGTTGTGATTCTTAAATCATTGTTTTCGACACCATTAAAAACAAGTTGTTATAACTCTCCTCTCTTTAGGGAAATTTCATATCGAAATTTCTTACTAGCAAACAAGTTGGGGTATTATGATCTCATGGAAGCTTCTGTCTCCCATGTTGCTTCTACTAAATCATGACGGTTCCATAGAACTTTTACTAATGGACCCTTGTGTTCCGTAGTTTCTTTACCTCACGAGCTAGAATTTTCACTGCTTTATCTGAGTACGACAAATTCGGTTGTATCTCAACCTTGCAAGGAGAAATCACGTAAGAAGGATCCGATCTATACCATCTCAACATTGAAACATGAAACACATTATGAATCTTTTCAAGTTCCAGAGGCAAAGCCAGTTTATATGCTACAGAGCCAACCCGTTCAATAATCTCATATGGTCCGATAAACCGTGGACTTAGCTTACCCTTTCTACCAAAACATAACACCTTCTTCCAAGGAGAAACTCTCGAGAAAAGTTGATCCCCAACTGTAAACTTTATATCCTTTCTCTTTAAATCTGGATAAGACTTCTGTCGATCAGACGTTGCTTTCAAACAGTCCCGAATCACCCGTACCTTGTTTTTAGTTTCATGTATCAAGTCAGTTCCAACAAACTTAGGCTCGCTCAACTTCGACCAGTACAAAGGCGTTCTGTATTTTCTACCGTATAATGCCTTAAATGGTGTCATTTTAATGCTGGATTGATAGTTGTTATTATAAGCAAATTCCACCAACGATAGGTATCTCTCCTAGCTACCCTCAAACTCGAGTATAAAGCATCGTAGCATATCCTCCAGAATCTATATCACCTACTTAGACTGACCATTTGTCTGTGGGTGGTAAGCAGTGCTAAAACTTATCCTAGTTCCCAAAGCCTCATACAGTTTACCTCAAAATCTCAAGGTAAAACGTGGGTCCCTATCAGAAATAATAGATGTTGGCACTTCATGTAATCGCACAATCTTAGATACGTAGAGTTTAGTCAACTTCTCTAGTGGAAAATTCACCCGAATGGGAATAAAATGAGTCGATTTCGTCAATCTATCCATTATAATGCAGATCGAGCGCCTATTCCTTGGCGTCACCGGTAGTCCTATAACAAAATCCATAGTGACCCACTCCCAATTTCACTCTAGGATGGTAATAGGCTGTAACAGTCTAGACGATACTAGGTGTTTAGCTTTTACTTGTTGACACACTAGACATCTAGTCATGAACTCTGAGATTTCTCGTTTCATGCTTGGCCACCAATACATCGTCTTCAGATCATTATACATTTTCACAGTACTTGGATGAATGAAGTGAGTACTATTGTAAGCCTTTGACAAAATGTCCCGTCTCAAGTTAGAATTATCGAGAATGCACACTCTACCTTGAAAATACAACATACCATCATCAGCAGCAGTAAATCCAGTAGTTGCATCATTCGGCATTTGTTCCTTCTTAGCCTTGCGCTTTGAGTAATCTTCCTGTAACTCTTGTATCCACTGTAGGAATAACGGTTTCATCTGATTTTTAGCTGTAACAGAACCATCACTCTCAAGTGACAAATGGGCATTCATTGCACTCAATGTAAATAATGATTTCCGGCTCAAAGCATCAATGACGTTAGGCTTTTCCCAGATGGTATTCAATTTCCAAATCATAGTCTTTCAGTAATTCCAACCATCAACGTTGCCTCAAATTCAATTCTTTCTAAGTTATCATATACGTTAGACTTTTATGATCTGTGAATATGTGACACCTCTCACGATACAAATAATGTCGCCAAATCTTCAAAGCAAATACAATGGCAGCTAACTCTAAATCGTGGGTCGGATAATTTTGTTCATGTAGCTTTAATTGTCGAAAGGCATAAGCTATCACCTTTCCAGCTTGCATCAACACACAACCCAAGCCATTTAGAGACGCATCACTGTTTACAACAAACTCTTTACTCATTTCAAGTTTGTCAATATCGGAGCTTCTATCAATAATTTCTTTAACTGATCAAAACTCTACTGACACTTTTCTGACCATACAAACTTGATAATCTTCTGCAGCAACTTCGTCATTGGCAAGGTTATGATAGAAAAGTTTTTCACGAATTGGCGAAAATAACCTACTAATCCCAAGAAGCTACGTATCTTGGAAACATTCTTTGGTACCTTTCAATCGAGAATAGTTGAAACTTTACTTGGATAATCCCGAATCCCCTCCGATGATACTACATGACCAAGAAATCCCACTTCTACCAGCCAGAACTTGCACTTTCTAAACTTCGTATACAATTGTTTTTCTCGTAATATTTGTAAAACTTCACTCAGATATTGAGCATGCTCTGACTCCGTCCTAGAATAAATCAATATATCATCAATGAATATCACTGAGAATCTATCCAACTGAGGTTTAAAGACTCGGTTCATCAAATCCATGAATGTTGCTGGAGCATTAGTTAACCCAAACGACATTACTAGAAACTCATAGTGTCCATATCGGGTTCTGAAAGCTGTCTTCGGCACATCGTAGTCCTTTACTCGCATCTGGTAATAACCCGATCTGAGGTTTATTTTAGAGAAAATTATCGCACCTCTCAACTGATCAAACAACTTATCAGTACAAGGTAATAGATATCTTTTCTTGATTGTTACCTTATTCAACTGTCTATAATCTATACACATTCTCATCAAACCATCCTTCTTTTTCACAAACAATACTGGTACGCCCCAAGGCGACACGCTCGGTCAGATAAAACCCTTGTCTAACAACTCTTGCAATTGTTCTTTTAACTCTTTCAATTCAGATGGTGCCATTCTGTACGGTGGAATCGAAATCAATGCAGTGTCAAGTACTAAATCAATGTCAAATTATACTTCTCTGATCGACGGTAAACTTGGTAACTCCTCTGGAAACACATCTGTAAATTCCTTAACAATCGGCACCTGTTCTAACTTTATTCTTATACCCCGAGTATCAAGTATATAAGCCAAAAATGTTTCGTAACCTTTACGAACCATCTTCTATTCAGATAAAGCTGAAATTACCTTAGAGTCACTATTCAATTTCCCGGGCTCAATTGTAATTACCTTCCCTATCGGGCGTTTCAAGTCAATCCGTCTTCGTTTACAATTAACCATTGCGTTATGCTCAATAACCAATCCATCCCCAAAATTATATCGAACTCATTGAACGCCAATAGCATTAGATCAGTTGGGAATTTATAGCCTTGGACTTTCAGTGGACTTATGACATATCAGATTAACAACGACATTGTGACCCAATGAGAATGTGACTTGTAAATCAAACTCAGCCTACTCAACAGACAATTTCTGTTCAGTAACTAATGTAGTACAAATATATGAATGAGTCGATCCCAAGTCAATCAATACACATACAATATCATTAGAAAGATAAAATATACAAGTTACAACATCGGGAGCAGCCTCTTCTCGGGCTCGGATGGTATAAGTTCGTACAGGTGCTCGAACATCAGATCTCGCTACATTATCCCTGTTATCTCTACAGTTTCACCGGTACCACTACTCTACCCTGAACGTCTACTCTTTTGTGGTGTGGCAAGGGTTTTACACTCTATTCCTCATTTGCTTCAAATCTTATCGGACAGTTTCTTAGAAAATGATCCGTATTTTCTCATTGATAGCATGTCCCTTTCATCTTGCGACACTTACCTGCATGACTCCTCTTACAATGCCCACATATCAGAATAAGTGTATTGCGAACACTAGCTACACTATCTGTGGGCCCGTTCTGAAATTTAGATTCTACTGGTCCCGACTTACTCCTCCTCAAAAAGCCCGAAAAAATTGGCCCCCAACTAACCTCTTCTATAAACCTCTTCGGCGATGGCATAAAAAAGGTCCTGGCAATATTCTTTTTTCCAGATTCCTGAAACCTCCTTTCCCTTTATCTCTTGCTATTGTAGATTTTTTCCATCTTTTGAGCTCTGTCTGCTAAAACTACTAACGGTTAAATTTCAGAACCACCTATCATCATTTTGATCTCGTCGTTTATCCCATCTTTAAAATGAACACATAGGGCTTCATCTGTTGGTACGGTCTCTCTAGCATACTTGTTGAGCTGTACAAATTCTCATTCATATTCTACCACTGTTTTGTTTCCCTATCTCAGTTCTAAGAATTCCTTCTTCTTCTTATCTAGGTATCGCTTGTTAATATGTTTCTTTTTTAATTTTGTTTGAAAGAAATCCCAAGTGACTTCATTTTCAAGCATAATTACCACGATTATTGCCTACCAGTTGTAAGTCTCGTCTTTCAATAGTGACGCATCACACCTCACATAATCTTTCGGAGGATAAGTCATCTCATTCAGAACTCTCAGCGTGTTTTCCAACCAGTATTCAGCTCTGGAAGTATCATTTTTTACGCTTCCTCGGAAGTCTTAGCCCCATACTTTTTAACCATATCTATTAGGATACGACACCTCGATTTTACCACTAAAGGTGGTGAAGGCCTAATTGGAGGTGCTATCGATTGGGTAGCTGGTTGTGTAATAGAAGGTGGAGGAGGTGGTGCCATTGGATTATTTCTCATGAATTCCGAAAACCACTACCCCATCAAACCGAAGAACATATTCTTTGCTTCATTTTCTGTCATCGGTAGTATTGATGCACTGTAACTAGCCCCAGAGTCATTAGTTAGAATATTGATATTTACCTCGTTAGTTTCATCTTTTTCTTATTCAGACATCCTGTATTTATCAGTAAAAATCATAGTTAGATCAGATTCATCTATATCGTACTATCACAAGTTCATATGGCATGTACTTCTAAATCATTAAACACAATCAATACAATCCAAGAAACGGCTAAACCGAAAGCTCTGATGCCACTAAATGTAACACTCAAAACTCGAAAACCTTTATCGATTAAGGTTTCGATGTCTCACTATTCATTTATCATTGTTCATCTATAATATCATGTCATTAAATCTTATTTTAATAAAGAATTTCACTCCACACGTCATATGTTATCGTTTAATTATAAACACAATTTCACATAGGCAAAAGGGTCATCTCCAAGATTTTTGGAGACTTCTACCGATACTCGTTGGGTAATTATAAGTAGTTGTTAAGTCAGTAAACAGTTCAGGAATAGTACAGACTTCTACCGATAAAAATTACAGGTCTACCGATACAAGCGACTCTTCTACCGAAACAAGTATTACTTCTATCGATACTAAAAACTCCAAAGATCTAAGAAGTCTAACCATGTAACTTCTACCGATACAAGAACACAATCTACCAATACTTCCAAGTATAAAACTACCAATACAACCCAAGTCAGTGAACAACCTCTCTTCTACCGTGTACTTCTACCGATACATGCATGAGTTCTACCGAAACAAGTATGTAGAATCTCAAGAATCATACCAAAACACAAGTTTATCAACTCAAATCATTCACAACTCCAATTATGCATTAAGCTAACACAAAATACATAGTTCTCAAGTCATTACATAATACTTTTAAGTCAATAATATAACTTGCACAAATATACATTTCTACTTTCAACATTTCATCAAACATAACAAGGTTTCACAATCTCAATTACATAATGCAAAAAGATAACATCATCCTAGTACATGCCATAAAACAAAATGATATAATTACCACCGAACAAACTCCGATATAGTGTGATGCTCCAAGATGATCCGATCTCCGTACACCAAAATTGAATCTACAAAATAACAATAGTTTCCACAGGTAAGCATTTCAAAGCTTAGTAAGTTCATAAAGTTAAATAGATTTACCAAACTTTAAGAGTTGTAAAATCTAATCAATTGAATTGAGTAAATTGTATAAATTCGAGGTAGATTTCAATTCATATTTAATGCTCACGATGACATAGAGTCATCGGACCTTTAATCCGTAATGGGTTTCATTTCATTTAATACTCACGATGACAAATAGTCATCGGACCTTTAATCCGTATAGGATTCATATACTCACGATAACACATAGTAATCAGACCTAATAATCCGTAAAAGATTCATATACTCACGATGACACATAATCATCGGACCTCATAATCCGTAAAGGATTCATATACTCACGATGACACATAGTCATCAGACCTCATAATCCGTAAAGGATTCATATACTCACAATGACACATAGTCATCGGACATTTTCATTTACGGCTCAAAGCTCGTTAGTCTTTAATTTCCTTTGTTCCCGTCTTCCACACTTTTAATCATCGTTTCAACTCAAAGCAATTTTTTACAGTACAAGAATAGGTAATTTAAATTGGAATTTAACCATACGAGCTTACCGGCTTGGATTACGATCGTAGATGGACTCCAGGGACTATTTTGCTAATTTTCCTTTTCTGCGATAGATGACACGATCGTAGTCTACATAGACAAATCATTCAATTTCTCACAGTAAGTCACACAATCAATTAATTTAACACAATTTAGTCTTTTTTTTGAAAAAAAAATTATAGTTTTACCCCTGATATTTCCTTTTATTTAATCTAGTACTTTCCATACAAAGCATGCAAAATAACCATTTTCTTACACAACCAACCTTAACCGAATTCTCTAGGGTGTTTACCCAACCCCTTTCACACATTCATTTGCACAACAATACATGTATTTTCATCATTTTCACATTTTAATCCCTAAACTCTAATTTCATCAAAAATATCTTTACAAAAAGATCTAACCGAAGCATCAAACATTCAAATCTATCAAAAGCTCCCAAGATCAAGAAATCTCAACAATGGAAAGTTTTATAACATTTGATAGATTCGCAAATTAGTCCTTAGATTAACTAGATTAAGCTAACACGGACACAAAAACATAAAAATTACTAAAATCGGTCAATGTTTTCTTACCTAAATCAAAGCTTAAAGTTTGCAAAAAGAAAAACCCTAACTTCTCTTTTTTCGTGAGGAAAAAATGAAGTGTTGAAAATATGATTTAATTCCCCATTTTAATTCATTAATTTAACTTATATACCCAATAGTAATTTTGTAAATTTTGAGACTTTATAATTAACTTAATTAACCACTCATTAACCTTATTTAATCCTATTTAGGTTTAATTCATCTCATGACAAATCACCCACTAAAACACTTTTAATTTACTCATTTGGTCCATCTAGTTGGACAACTCAACTTTTGCATCATTTACAATTTAGTCCTTTCTATTCAATTAACCATCTAAATGTCAAAATTCCTTAACCGGACTTTAACGTGATGCTAATAACATTAGATTTATTAATAATAAGTACGTTTCTGACTTGGCTCGTCGGAGTTGTGATTCCTAAATCACTTTTTTCGACACCACTGAAAATCGAGTTGTTACAAATAATTACAACTACTATCTCTCGACTCGATTTTTAGCTTTCTCTCCACCGCGACAATTACTCCCCTCCTAAAAGTCCTCTTGCCCCTAACTTTATCACAAGTTTCGAACAATTAGGTTAAGGATACTACTTTTGGTGGAGATGAAGAAAAAGAATAAGTTAATTATAAAGGGTCTTTTCCTATGATTATGGTATTAAACTTATGTGTGGGGTTTATAAAGCATCATCTTTCGACATAATGAAACTTGAACCTGTGACTACACAACCACTTCCAACTGGACTCTCGAGTTATACTTCAACTTGTGACCGCATAACCACCGTCAACTAGGAGCCCTTGTTATACTTCAACCCGTGACTGTTTAAGCATTGTGAACTGAAAGCCTGAGGTGCAATGCGATGGACTTCTAAGATAATTTTTAAATAAAAGTTATCTCCTAGACTCGGACTCAGTCGGATACACGGATCCAACAAACTGAGAGTCCTAATTATTTTAACTTTTCAAAATTTATATTTATATATTTTAGAATTTTATAAATTAAAAAAAATGAATTATTTATATATTATATATTATTTTTTTACATTTTAATCAATGTAATATGTATAATATTAAATAATAATAAAAAAGGAGGACATGTGAAATGTTCTAATAGCGTCCTGTGAATGACCAATGGAGGTCAACAGTGGTCAATACCAATCAATAATGATCAACAATCCATCAACAGTGAGTAAAAAAATATTTTTTTAATTTAAATTTAATATTTTTATTTTAAATAAATTTAATTATCATGTGACACATTGTGGTTGGTTGGATATGTCACGTGGCACATTCTGATTAGCGTCACGTGGTGACCAATTTTTTTAATGTCATTATAAAAAAAATTGAACTGAATAACGAAATAATAGTTTAAGTACTAATCTAAGACAAAATAAAATTCAAGTACAAGAAGCCAAATTCAGCATTAAACCCAAATAAAGAGTTATAGAAGAACTCCTTGAATTGAATTTTTTAAATTTACTTGGATAAATAATTTTATTTTTAAAATAAATATAAAACATTCATCTTTAGTAATTGAAATTTCATGATACTCGGGGAAAAAAGCTCCTTATTTCCTAATAAAGTTTGCCGAGGCTACTACTATCCAAAATATATTAGGTGAAAAAGTTCGCCAAGAATATATATATTTATATATGCAAAGCAAAAGCAGTGCAAAGAAAAGAAGAAGAATTGAGGTTTTGAGATTTAGTGAGAAAAACAAAACTTGGGTATATTTAACTGGGAATATCCTCGGCGGTATTGAATCTTTGTCAGGAAAACAATTATTTAGTAGAATACATGTCTTGTTTTGTTTGTAAATTCAGTTTAACATCGACTTAAGAAGACAGTGACATTTTCATATCTCAATCCCAAAACAACGCGCTATTTGTAGAAAAACAAAAAACTTTTCTTGTCCATGCACGCGTTTTAATCCACCGTGTTTTTTTGTCATCAGTTTCTCGTCCGAAGAACTACAATTAAGAAGAAAAAAAAGAACTGTTTTCTTGGATTACTCGTTTTCATTGTACTATTTTTTGCCATTTTATGAACTATTCAATGATCATCACGCGTTTGTTCATTTTCCACTTCATTGTACCCTTTCAAAATCCAGTTTTTTCAAAGTCTATTGATGTGTACAACAATTCAAGCAGTCGTTGATGCTTCTGAAAGAAACTATATATATATATATATATAAACAGTAGTTATACAAGTTGCTAGCTCTTTTCTTTTTGGGTTTTTCTTATTTCTTTAAATGTTTTAATTACAATATTTTATTGACCTTAGTAGCATTACGTGTTTTGGGATTAGTGATGTTCTTTATTGAGTTTCCAGGTATCTACTATGACTGAGTTTAGTGCTAGTTATTAGTCAACTAAAGGAATCTACTTACTGCTAAGAATATCTATATAGGGGACAGCTGGAGAAGGATTTGGCTACTGGGGTTTGAATATTATATGCTCTCAAAGTGTTTGGGTTTTTGCCTTCATTAAATCGCTGTCAAGTTCCAACTTTCATTTTTCCCATGATGTTTCCTAGTAAGAGGCCTGCACCTGATGAAGCTGATGAGAGGTGTGAATCTATGGTTCCTGAGCCCAAAAGAAGGGCTACCCTTGAGAAGTGAGTTGGTTTATTTGTGCATGAAATAAGATGAGTTCGCTTCTTTTGTGCTCTAAGCTAATTAATGTTTTGCATGTGTCTGAATTGAGTTTTCTTGTTCTTGTGCAGCGCTGTTAGAAGCATAATGGGATTTGGAGGGCTTTCCCTGAATAGAATTGTGCTCAACATGGAACCAATGCTAAGATCGTGGGTTAGTCATTATTTCTTTGAGGACCTAACTAGTATATATAATTATATATACATATTAATACATACTGTATTAGCCACTAACCTTTTGACTCAACCTGAGATGGTTTAAGCTATCCTCTATGTTACTCGGCCTCTTCATTTTCCTTAAAATCCCATGTTTTTTGTCTTGCGATTTCGAGAAAATGAACAAAAACTGTATTTGTTCTGATTTCCCTTCCTTTTTCTACTTTTGGAAAAACATATGAATTCTCAATTTGCTGAAATGCTTTAAGCATATAGATCTTGTTCATAAACTTTTACAAAGAAACTAGCACTAGTTTTTAATAGTGAAAGGGCAAATCTCTGCAAATCTTTTCAAAACTTACAAAAATAACAGGGCATACATGATATTGATCAATGGATTTATCAGCTGCATGAGTTTCTTTATATTTGAAACTTGGATTGAGTTGCCTGAAATTCTTAGTACAAAGTTCCTTTTTTAGTTATACCACTATTTTAATCCTTGTACATATCATTTGTGATTAGGTAAGGGAAGAAGTGGAAAAAGCAATTTTATCCTATTTTCATCCATCTTCAAGGTAAGCTATATTGGACCTACTTTCATGGATCCTATGATGACAGATTTGTCTCTTTGATAGATCCATTCATCAACATCTCCAAGATTCTCTGAATTAACTTCAGCTTTGCATTGCTTGTATTTTGTTGCATAGGATCCAACACTAGAATTATTTTGACCGTTTCTAAAGCTCTCCACCTGAAATATATTCTGATATACTAATATATCATCCATGTCTCCTTACAAGTTTTTTTCTGAAATCTTGCTTTATTTTCTCTATTAACAGTCTAACATTGGTCTTTTATTTACTGGTTTTTTAGGTCCTCACTTAATCAAATTCAGGCATCGAGAGGAAGAAGCTTGCAGTTGCGTTTTGTCAATAAACTACCCTCTACCATATTTACAGGTAGCAAGGTTGAAGCTGAGGATGGCGATACCATTAGGATTATCCTAGTTGATGCAACGACGGAAACGATGGTCTCGTCTGGTTCATTGTCTTCTATTAAGGTTGAGATTGTAGTCCTTAATAGTGAGTTTGGTGCTGATGAGCGACAAGACTGGACGGAAAATGAATTCAATGCCAGTGTTCTTCATGAAAGACAAGGTAAAAGGCCACTGGTGACAGGGAATCTAAGTATCACCCTGGTTGATGGTGTGGGGAATGTTGATAATGTGATTTTCACTGACAATTCTAGCTGGATAAGAAGTCGAAAGTTCAGATTAGGAGCGCGAATCGTGCAAAGAATTTCTGGTGAATCGACAATCAGGGAGGCTGCAAGTGAAGAATTCATGGTGAAAGATCATCGTGGGGAGTGTAAGTTCATCGTTCAAAGGTTCTTTTAAACTTAAGCTTCTATAATCTCTTTTGTAGAACTTATCATTGGAATATATATATTTATGCAGTGTACAAGAAACACTACCCTCCCTTCCTGCATGATAAAGTATGGCGTCTGGAAAGGATAGCCAAAGATGGTACTTTCAATAAACGGCTGACCTCTAACAATATTTTCACTGTCAAGGACTTCCTGCGGTTGCATGTTATTGATTCATCTGCACTGCACCATGTAAGCGAATAATTCTTTATTTCAATCACAAAACTTCAAGCATACATGTTATTGTCATGGTCTATGTTACTTGACTTGAGATGAGCGTGGATACAAATACATATATCTGAAAAATATGTTATTTGCACTGACAATTTAGGGAAACGAAGAGTTAGGAGTAATATAGTTGTTGATGCACTTTTTTTTTTCTTTCTGCTGAACCAATCTGTGTTGTGACATTAATTACTGCAGATACTTGGTTGTGGGATCTCAAATAGGGTGTGGGACACAATCATAGAACATGCTTTGTCATGTGTTCTTGATGATGATGAGTGGTATTCCTACTACGGAACTGCACAAAGCGTTGGACTCCTATTGAACTCCATTTACAGAGTTGAGGCAGCTACATTTGATGGCCAGAATTACCAGCCAGTGGAAACTTTGACCTTTTCACAAAAGGTTAGTGTGTCATATCCATGGACAGTCGATTATTGCAAATCATTTACCGTACTTCACCTCGGATATCTTCCATATGACTTGAGATAGAATGTTTTCTCTCCTTAATTTCCAGCTTCTGGTGGAAGATGCAAAGAGAGAAGCTTACAAGAATGTCGGGGACCTAGTTTCGGTTGATCGGCGAGCAACTATCAGACCCTTGATGCCCTTGACAGATTTGTTGCCTGAGCCACTTGGCATCCCAAATTTACTGCTGCAACAACCTGAATTCTCAGTTGAAAACCAAGGTACAAGAATTTTCTAGTACAGACATGTATAGCCGTCGTTCCGATGTACATAGTGCAGGCTATAACATAAAAGTCTTCTTGATCGAATTCACTTGTATGTAAGCTGATAAACCAGACATCACATGGTAATTTCAACCAATCCTCAACATCCTATATCTATGAAACGGAAGATACAAATCAATTACAGGTTTCTTTACCACAGGATGAGCTTGCAACTCAAGCTTTTAATCCAACGCTAAGAAACAGCTTCTGAATGGGAGGGACCTTCCATTCCAATGGAGAGAACAGTTTGTCATTTTTGGCAGATGACCATTTTGCTACAGAGGATGATTCTGAAGCTCAAATGCCAGTTTGGATTTCAACTACTCCAGCATGGGGACATGCGAGTGGATCTGTTTCGACCCTGGCAGCATCCGAATCATCTTCCTCAAACTTTGATGTAAATAACCAAAGTTGCATGGGAGAGAGCAGAGATGTGTGGCCCAAAGCTAGGTGGTTGAAGTTAAGAGCTGTTATCCATTGGAGGTCAATTACTCGCGGTGCTGCACGAAGGCGCCTCTGCTTGCCACAAGGCATATGCATATAAGTCACTAGATTTAAAGCAATTAAGCTTCTCAAGGTTACGTCAATGTCCTTCAACTTGATTCATGCATGCACTCAGGAGGCAAGAATCTCCTACATGTTCTACCTTCTTTTTTTCTTTTTTCCCCCTCTTGTGGAAAGGGTTTGGCCTATTTGTAACAAATTGAAACAAAAGGGTCTTTGTAAAAAGTTTTTTTTTTTTTTTTTAACTTTTTCTTGGATACATAAGTGTTTTTAAATTCCTTGTGAATAACACCGACAAAACCCAAGATAGTTAAATTATTAATTTGGTTGATTTAATTATTAATCAAATTAATCATTTTTAAAAATCGAATCAAATTATAGAAATATTATGCTATACTATGACATTACATATTAAGATAAAATAATATTAATTTTGGTAAGAACTGAAGTGAAAAAGGTAAAGAAAGAAAAGTAAACATGAGGAGACAATCTTTTAATAATTGATATATATTAATGCGATCTTGTCCTTAGCCATGGTGCTATGCTTCCTTTGTACATCAGTGTTAAAATTGAATGTGACATTGAAAAAATAAAAGAGAAAAAATAAATAAATAGATTTTACGTAGAAATTTTTTCGAAAAAAAACTACGATTAGAGGAGAAGAAAATTAACTAATATCAAATTTGAATGATATAAAAAGAGACGACAACGTCTATTTATAGGTTGAAAAATCTTATTATAATTAATTTTTAATAAAAGTAATGTAATAAGGTTGAAACATATTATTCTAAACAAAATCAAATAGTAGAAGTATATTTCTATACGGATTACACTTGGGCAGTCTGTTTTTTATTTTTTTAACAAGAATTTGGGTCACACAACTCTAACTATCACATTACATTGCTAGACTGGAAAGTGAGATATTGCATGTTGCTAAAATTAGGTTAGAGGAATCCAACGAGTGGCTCCAGTGATAAACAGGATGATATTCATCTTAAGAGATCCAGGTTTGAGCACATGTGTGTGCAAGGTGTGTGTGCTTTGCCAAAAGATTAATAAAGTATGAAAAGATATTACCATATAATCATACTAATATATTAAAAAAAAAAGACTAGAGAGAGAAATGGCTTATAAATATGTCTAGCTATTAATATCATATGGGAACTCATTGTTGGGGTTGAATTTATTATTATCATACTAATTATGCTTCATGTATTCTTCAGGTTAAGCATACTTTCTGCATTGTTAGTATAAATCTTTGGTGAGGAAAATCTCGAACACACGAACTGAACTCGAACAGAAACGAAAGAAATATGACAAGATTCCAAGGCACGTATCAAGCCATTATCTTTAAGGTTATATTTGTCTCACCTATATTCAGTGTGCAAAAGAGTTTCAAGCAAATTAACTTACAGGATACAATGAAATAGACCTGCTTATAAGCCGGGCAACCCGCCTAGGCCCAAAGACCTGAATGAAATTTGGGAGGGTTTGGACAAAAAAATTAGGCCCATTTAAAATATGGGTCGGGCTTGGGCTTGAACATTTAAGGTCGGAATCCGGCCCGACCGGACATATTTTTTAAGTTTATAATACTTTATATTATGTTACTTTTATATATTATGTAATTTAAAACACATTAAAAAATAAACTTATACTAAATATATAATACTACTCTAATATAAATACTATTTACGTTTTGCACTGACGAGAATAATCTACTAAGCACTGAGCAATGTATAACAAGAAATTCAATTTTTACAAAATATTTCTACAATAATACTTTATAGAATAATCTACTAATATTAAAAGAATGGAAGAATGAATTTATTGGTGTGATTTTCAAATGAAATCTCATTCTTATTTATAAATATTTCAATAAACCTCTTTTCTTAATAATAATATCTTTAAAAAGACACATAATCATTCATTTAATATTATAACTATTCAAATAATATTGTTTGAATAGTTATAATTTTGTCAAAAATCAAGTGATATGACTCTTGACCAATGATTAAAAGTTTTAACTTTTGATTAATTACATTATTTCATTTGTAATTATTGAAACACTATAAATATTTGAAAATGTTTCAACATTCGTCACATCTTATTCAAATGATGAGAAAATCTTAACCAATGCATGTTGGGCTCTCTCATATCTTTCTGATGGTACAAATGACAAAATCCAAACTGTTATTGAAGTCGATGTGTGTGGGCGTTTGGTAAAACTTTTGGTGTGAGTTAACACTATTTGCTTTTCATTTAATCTTGAAGTTTTTCTATTTCTAACTTGTTTGCTTGATCTAAATCTAAAATTCTGCGGTTTTTTCAAGTACCCATCTCCTTCAATACTAATTCCTGCTCTTCGCACTGTCAGGGATATTGTCACTGAAGATGATACGCAAACACAGGTATTACCCACTTAATTATTTTTATTTTAATGATTCCATTTATCTTCTTTGATCGTGTGAATAACTAGTTTCCTCACTCAAACCACATGAATGGGCTCCCTCACATTTGCAGGTTTAGGTATGACAATTATCTTTTTTCTTATGTGTGATATGCACCAATTTGTCTTTTGTCATTATGCACAAGGCTTGTTGAAATGCAGTGTATTATCGAACATCAAGCATTGCCATGCCTTTTGAACCTCTTGGCAAATAACTTTAAAAAGAGCATCAAGGAAGCTTGTTGGGCAGTCTCCCATATCACAGTTAGAAACAAGGAACAAATACAGGTAAGAACCGGAACCGTGTCACCTTTTTTTTCTTGCATTTATATTCCTTTGGTCTAAAATGTTGTCTGCGAAATCCCCTGGTTAATCAATGTTGGGTCGAAGGTCTTGCTAGCTTTCATTTATACCACCAAACGATGTTTAATGGTATGGATTTTGCAGGCTGTGATTGAAGCGAATATTATTGCTCCTCTAGTTCACTTGCTTCAAAATGCTGAATTTGATATTAAGAAAGAAGCTGTTATACTACATGTGGTGGGACTCCTGATCAGATCAAGTATGGAATTGTTTCTTTTCTTAGTTGCCTGGAATCATATCTTGCCAGGTTATTGAGGATAAATTGGTTCTCAACTGGGCATGTTCACATATTCCAAGTTCCTTGTAAGTCAAGGTTGTATCAAGCCATTGTGCGATCTTCTTAACTGCCCTAATCCAAAGATAGTTACAGTTTATTTAGAAGGGCTTGAAAACATTTCAAAGGTAGGAAAAGCTGATAAGAACCTGGGCAGTATTAGAGTTGTGAATCTCTATGCACAAATGATTGATGATGCAGAGGGCCTATAGAAGATTGCGATTTTACAGTCTCGTGATAACACAGAGATTTATGAAAAGGATGAGACAATGCCACCGGGTGATGCCTCTCAAGCAGGGTTTCAGTTTGGTGGGAGTGAAATTCCTATTCCTTTTGGAGGATTCAGTTTCAACTAGAGGTATGTGGTGTTGCTTGTTTGCATGCAATTATGTCCCCCTGGTGGAAGCATTTCATTTTTTGCTAGAATGTACCCTTTTACCTTTTAAAAGCTGTCTGCAATTAATAATACTTCAGGGGTTTTATGGGGTCTTGAGTTGGAAGTGCTTATGGAGATGATGGAATCAACAACAGCTGAGGTCAGGTGTGGGCTGGCTCGGGTTAACAACACATTTAAGTTCCGAACATGCGAAATATTATTAGCTGGGTGATCTACTACAATAAATTGAGGAAGCAGAGTGTTGATCCTGGGTGCTGGTAGAACAGAACATTTGTTGTGTCTCAATTTGTAGTTATGATAGTGATGAAGTGTGGGTGAGTAATTTTCATGCATTTGTTGTCATGTAAATGGAGTGTTGTCCTTCAAAATTTGTCCATTTAGGTTGTCAGTCTTGTATTTGTTGGGTAGTGTATACAATTCCTCAATGGAAGCTATCAAACCAAACTAGATTTAAAGGTAAATAGAGTCAAATTAATGGTTTGACATAGAGATGTTGATAGTTCAGGTTAGGTCGAGGTCGGGGTTGGGTTGGATCTAGGCAACATATTAACATATTTTATGTGTGTCTAAGCTAGGTCCGACTCGAAATCTGGGTTTAAAATTTTGCCCAAACTCACTCATATTTACAAAAGATTAATCCAAGCCCATTTTAAGTATACTCATATTATTTTATTTTAATATTTAATAATTTTATATATTTTTTATTGAAATTTTTATATACTCATCTTAACATTATTTTAATATTTATATTAGAGTAATATTATATATTTAGTATAAATTTATTTTTTTAATGTGTTCTAAATTATAATATATAAAAATAACATAATAAAACATATTATAAACTTAAAACGAGTCGGATTAAGTCGGGATCAAACTTAAAACTCGAACCTTGAATGTTTAAGTCCGAACCTACCTAATATTTTAAACAATTCTAATTCTTTTGTCCAAGACAAAAGAATCAACACTCTTCACCTTATTTCCGTTATCGATTTAACCTTTGACCATTACGACTTCCAATCCGCTTCAGTCTTTGGTCGTATCATTTCTTCAATTATAAATATATATATTTAAAAATCTAGCATGTTTATGGTTTGTTCTGTATAGATTTGTGTAAAAAATACGATTGTTAGAATTTAGTATACAAATATAAAAAATTATAGCTTAATATAATATTTGGTATCTGAACTTGATATTTTTTTCTAATTTGATACTTAATTTTTTTGGTCCAATTTGGTACTCAAACTTGATAGTTTTTCCTAATTTGGTACTTAAACATGACACCTTTTTTTAAAGTTGATACTTAAACTTTTTGGGGTCCAATTTGGTACATGAACTTGACTCTTTTTCTAATTTGGTACCTAATCTTTTTAATATTAATTCGTTAAGCATGGCTCAATATTTATTTTTAACATGAATTTTCTCTAAAACTGAAAATATTTTTGTAGCATAACAAAAAAAAAATTCAACATCATTATTGTTTTGCATAATTTTTATAATATTTAATAAATGAATCTTAAAAAAAATTTAAGTACCAAATTAGGGAAAAAAATGTAAGTTCAGGTACCAAATTGGGTTAAAAAAAGTTCAGGTACCAAATTAAAAAAAGTGTTAAGTTTAGGTACCCAACATTGTATTAAGCCAAAAATTATTTAAGAGCAATTTAAACTTAAATTTAAAATATAATAATAATAATAATAATAATATATGGTTTAATAATAAACAACAAAATATTAAGTCATAATGACAGTAAAATAGTTAAATTCAACAATTTAAAAGGTGTGCAACTTTGTGAGATGATGTTATTGAAGTTTTGGGGTAATTGTATTAAAATCATATCCACAAAAAGTTAATATATAATTTGGTATTTCAACTACGCCTCGTTCATTAATGTGATATTTATTAAGTTTTTTTCCTCTCATTTTGATACTTGAAAAATCACGTTGTTAATCATCACGGAAATCTGACATGGTAATATTGGACCAATCCTTGACATTATATTTTAAAAAGAAATTTAAATTTTTTTATTCTTGATAAAACTTTAAAAAAAATAGAATTTTTTTTATTTTGTTCTTTCAAAATCAGAAAGTTCTTTTTCAAAAACACAACTTTTTTATTTTCTAGACTTTTATAAGAAATTATAGAAAGGTTGTTAAATTTAAAAAAAAAAAAAAATTTGTGTGCCATATATCAATCACGAATTAATCTTTTATTGCCACATCAGTACTCCATAACGAAGTGAGGTGGGATTCTTTAATGCAATGCGAATGCGTTGATTGGATCTATCATGGCTCTTGCTTGGGGGTTGAGATATGCATACAGGTAGCAGTCTCCAGGAGCCAATGCGTTGATGTTTCCAAAGCTTAAAAAATGAAACCCAGAACACGCTTTTTTCTCCGTAATGGGTAAAATTTAAAAACCATGAGTGGTCCAACACTGAGAAGAACAGATGGTGATTTGAAATTGCTCCACCCGAGAGAAGGTTCATAAAAAAATATGCCCATCTATCATTGCTAGCTTAGCTTAGATAGGGGTATCGTACAAACAAACAAACATACATCTTTTCTCCAATAAGCCAAAAATAATATTTCCGTCATTATGATTTTGTCTTGTAGAGAGAGAATTCAAAGCTCAGATTTTGATGTTGTTAAGCGTGCATGGGGAAGTTAAAAGTTAAAAGGTAGCAATCACCCCCATATTAGGATTTTTTACTCAAATCATTCAAAACAATTTTATTACTTACAAAAATATTCAAATTCAAAAATATTCATCAAAATGAATTAAAATAAACAGTAAGAATACTAAATGTTTATCTCATAGCCGAAACTCCCTTAAATTTACCTCAATGATTGGTATCAAGCATAAAAAAATAATTTTTTGGGTGTCGGTCATGCCATGGACATTCCTGTATTTTTTTAATCTGATATTATATTAGTATACGAAAATATGATATTTTGAGAAAAAAATTTTGAGTGTCTGTCATGCCATGGCCGACACCCACTTTTTTATATTTAAAAAATATTTTTTTGAGTGTCAACCATGCCATGGCCGACACCCAAAAAATACGAATAAAAAATAATTTTTTTATGCAACGGGTTACACCCTTTTTCGGATACCCAAAATTTTTTTTGAGTGTTTGCCAAGCCATGACCGACACCCACTTTATCAGATAAAAAAGTTTTAGGTGTTGGCCATGCAATGGTCGACATCCTCTTTTTCAGATAAAAAATATTTTTTTTCGGGTGTCGCTCATGTCATGGTTGACACCTCCTTTTCAGATAAAAAATAATAATTTTTGGGTGTCGATAATGACTTTTTCAGATAAAAAAAAAATTTTGATGTCTGTCATGACATAGCCGACACTAACTTTCCCTCCTCTATATATAGGATAGAGGTTTTGATTTTAAAATTGTAAGGAAGAAATGTTTTTCTTAAAGTAACAAAAAAATGAGAGTATTTTTTATGTATCATCAGATGAGTGTTTTGTTCTGGGAGAGAGTTATTAAGTGTACAATCAAATTTCGGAGTTGAACTATATGTTGTCATGTATTGTCGGAGTTGAACTATATATTGTCATATGAAGCGGCAAATATATGTCTTCAATGGTCAGACAATTTTCTGCATCTTTAAAGACTATCCTAGATGTCCAAAGAAGATGGACATTATCTACGTTGGAAGAATTGTTATCCTGTGATTCAATAGTACAACTGTTGAGTTATTGATCTAACACAGATGATATATTTGTCGCCATATGTAACTATGTGGTATATCCGTAAAGGTTATGCTATCAAAGGTCAGTTGATTGAACTCTGTCATCGAACGATAGACCAAGATAACTTAGCCAATAATTTCTTAAAGATGGTCTCGTATTACTTGAGGGTTTCAAGAATTTCTTGAAGTTGACTAGGTATTTAAGAAGATTGACATTATCTAACCGAAACGAGTTGGACAGGTTTAGAGTTTTATATTTTATTTTGTATTATTGTTGTTTAAATTTTAAAATTTTGTGTATTAATATTAACAAATATTTATAATTTATTGTATCTGTAAATTTAATTTGTTGCGTTGTAATATTCAACAATGATTATATTTTATTGTATTAATATATTTTTGATTTATATAAAAAATTATTAAATATTTTGTTGTGAAAATGTTAAAAATTAATTATTATCTATAAATTAAAAATATATTGAAAAAATAATAATTACAAATTAAAGTTAAAAAATAAACGAAAAAAATTAAAGAACAGGAGTTTAGTTAATGGGAATAAAAAATTAGTTTTTGCATGTTTGCTAAGTCATGACCGACACCTCTTTTTTCAGATACCCAAAAATATTTTTTTGAGTGATTACCATCCCATGGTTGAAACCCACTTTTGTAGGTCCCAAAAATATTTTTTGGGTGATTATCATCCAATGGCCGAGACCCACTTTTAACCTCAGTATTATATATATATATGTGTGTGTGTGTGTGTGTGTGTCAGTACTGAATATTTAAGTTTTTTGTTTTCATTATTTGTACAAAATATCAATACTAAATAATAATTACAAATGTTTTTTATCTGCTAAAGGGGGGTGTCGATTATGATTTGGCAAACACCCAAAAAATATTTTTTTTTTGTATCTGGAAAAGAAGGTGTCGGCCATGGCTTGGTAAATAACCAAAAAAAAAATTATATGATAAAAGGAGTGTCAATCATGGCTTAGCAAACACCAAAAAAAAAAATTATCTGATAAAGAGTTGTCGGTCATTGCATGGCAAATACTCAAAAAATTAGTTTTTATTCATATTAGCATCCCGATGGAGGTTTTAATAGGATATCTTGACTACCAAACTCAACAGGGACTTTCTCGATTAGAAGTGCTTATCGGTCGATAAAGGAAAATCATTGGAATACTAAGGAGGTAATTTGGAAATTCCTTGGAATTTTAAGGGCCCTCATAAAGTTTTTTTTTTTTTTGCGCTGATATCAAGCTAATTTTGTGTTTATGAACCTATTTTTGGTAAATTTTTAAATAGGATGCTACTATGCTTGTAATTTTTTACTTAAATTTTATTAGGGACGCAATTTGAGTACCAAAATTCATAAACAAGCAAAATCGGACTAAATTGGAACAAAAAGCAAGATAATGGGTTGAATTGAAAATTGTTGTAACATTCGCGTTTTTGAACCGAAGTTGGAACAGTATAAGGAAGGAGTCAAGAATTAGAATATGTAGATAAAATAAGAAGATTAGGAAAATTTAAGGATTAATTAGTAATTGTGAGAAAGGAGGAAGGATTAAATAGCAATTTATCCAAATTGAATTATGAGTCATCATAGGAATTAGATTGATTAAGGAGGGGCAAAAGAGTAATTTGGTGGAAGATATTTTTGGAGGCAAAGTTTTGGGCCAAAGTTAGAGTTGGAAAGCCCAGGGACTAAAAGTGAATTTTATCATTTTTATTAAGAGAGATATTTTTAGTGGAGAAATCTAGAGAATTTAAGAGAAATAAAATTAGATAAAAGATGAAAATATCATCTTTTTCATTCATTTCCAACGTCACATGCATATCTCTCATTTCTAACTTTTGCTTTTATTTCAATTAAGTCCTTCCACCATTGTTAAGCTCTCCAATCTTCAAAATCCTCCATTTTCTTTGAAATTTCTTTAAGAAAGGCATAGAGAGAAGTTAGTAGACACCTTAATTTCTTTATAGAGTCCACTTTGAAGTGTTAAAGTGGATAGGGATTGAATTAGAATTTTGGAAATTCAAGAAAGGTAAGAGATGATTCAATTTTCATGACATACATGTATATTTACATAATCTAGCATGAAAGAGTATTGAATTTTAGTCTTAAGCTTATATGTGTTTGTATGAAATTGAAGAAAGAGGGAAGAAGGAGAAGGACCAAATTGAAGAAAAAGAAAAGGAGAAAGCTAAGGTGTGAGAATAAATTATCTACAAGTGAGGTAAGTACTACAAGTTTTAAAAGACTTAGTAACAATTAAGTTAAAGTGTTTATAATTTTAATATATATGATGAATCATGATGAAATTGAGATGTTTAATTATAAGTATGATAATTATGTGTGATTGAATGAAATTTACTATAAAGAAGTATGAGAAAGGAATTAATCTCATTGAAACAGTTTGGACAGAACAGAGGACTAACTTCCAAAACTCACCAAAAATTGTATAAAAATATTTAAGAGTTGAATTAAATATGTAATTAAAGCTTATTGAGTGTAGTTTCATATGGAAGAAATAGTGAAATAAAAGGAATTTTATATTTCGAGATATATTAGTTTTTGTGTAACAAGGTCAGAGTAGATTCGAGTTCCCCTGTTCTAACTTTGAAAAATCATAGAAAAATGTAGAAAAATTATTAGAGACTGAAATTTATATGGTTGAATCCTTAATGAGTCTATTTTCAAAATAAATAGACGATAACATTATTGGATCCCTGTACTAAAAGATAAATAATTTTTAGTGAAGAAAGTTCGAAACTGTTAGGCAGCAGAGAAGGGGTAAATTGAAAGAATTTACTGTACAAATTGGCTAAAGTAAAAATTCTGAAATTTTTATGGTAAAAATATATTTGAGTCTAATTTCAGCATCATCAAGAGGATTATAATTTCGAATTTTGTAGCTCAAGATATAAATAATTTAGTGACAATGACTCAAATGGACAGTTTTGAAAATTAATGTGAAAATAAGAGTAAAGAGGTATATGATGATATATATGTGATGAACAATGTATATGTGAAATATTATGTGTTTAATTATAAATATTGATTATATGATAAAATGGTGATATTGTGAAAGCCATTGAGGAAATAAAGGTGAGAAATACATGATTATGTATATGTGAAGAAAAATGTATATATGGGGTATAAATTGTGAATGATTTGTGATCAAAATTGAAAGTGGAAGTGAAAGTGTGATTGGAATTGAAAGTGATTTGAATTGTAAATTGAAAATCCCTATTAACTAGTCGAGCTGAGTTGGATATAGTTGGCATGCCATAAGATTGGAAGAGTTCAGGGATACTTCGACCTTGAGTCGATGAGACACTGGGTGTCATTATTTTACTTCGGCTATGCCGATGAGACACTGGGTGTCACTTTATTGCTTCGAACTATTCGATGAGGCATTGGGTGCCATTCTGGTGTGTTTGGTTGGATCCGTGTATCCGCCAAGGTTCGAGTCTTATTAATAGGGTAAATAATGTGAAAAAGAAAGAATGTACAAATTGTGACATTAAGGTAAGTGAAACATTGAACACATGAAAGGTAAGTACTATATGTGTATAAGCAATCAAATAATAATAAAACTAAGTAAGCTAAAGAGGCTAAAATAGCTAAGTTGTAAAAAGTGGATGAATGTGTATAATGTGATAACAAAAGAAGTTAAATGATATATATGTGAAAGGTATGTATTTTATATGAATGAATATTCACATATATGTTGAAATGAGTTAATAAAAAAGTTTAGAATTGATTAATTATTCTTGTAGTACTTACTAAGCCTTCACTGGCTTAACGCGTTTAGTTCAACACGTAGGTATAAGACCTCCGAGAAGTTAAGGTTGGACTAGGTTTCTCTCTTCAAATTACATCAAAATCGGAAGATTGTAAGATAAGGTATATTTATTTTATGTGAAATGACATGTACAAATGGTATACCTATGTGTCTCTAATGAATGAGTTATCATTGTTGCTTTGAAAATTTACATGAATTGAATGAGATGGTTAAAATTGTGTTTTGGACTGATTTGAAATATTGGGGAAGTTTTTAAGTTGGTTTAGGAGATTATTACTAAGTTTTCGGCTATATTTACTAATTTTGAGATAGAGGTATCGATATTTGCCCTGTTTTGAGTAAAAATTACATTTTCATTATTTTCAAACTGGTTTTAAGTCTCGATTTTGATTATACTTGATTATTTTGTGATATTTTGAGTAAAGCGGTTCAATTACACATTATTTGAAAGAAAATTTTGTTATACTCGTGTTTAATTCTCTGACACTGTATGTAATACTCTTATACTAGGTTTATACATGTGAACCGGGTGTAGGGGTGTTACAATTGCAAAATTATTTTTGAGCTGATAAAAAATCAAATTTTTTACTTTGTCAAATCCTATATTTAGAAAAAAAAAAATATGATTTTGTGTTGGTTGTTAAACATGGATTTTAGGAGAAAATCATGCTAAATTTGCTCTTGAGAGGTGTATAAAAAGCCTTGTATTTTCGGCATAAAGATGTATTGGAAAATACCAGAATTTGGAAAGCAATTTGCATATTCTTGCATCAAACATTCTGTCATTTCTTTCTTCTTTTTATATGTTGGTACAATTGATTTTCCACTCTTATATCCCAACCGAGTATGATTAATTTCATGCTCAATTAATCTCCATTTAGCTTTAGATCGGTTATCATTCCGGTCGAGAATTGTGAAAAATGAACCCACGCTAAAAACCTTACAACACATAATTCATTATCTCTCCGGCATATATGGTAGTCACAATCATCCCTTAAAGTTAATTTAATAAATAAAAATAAAAGTTGTCCAGTTCACTAAAAAAAGAATGATTGTTGTTAAGCTCTAAAAATTTATTTATATCTTTTTATATAGAATAACAGTGCTTACAACTATTTCTAAATAAAAATGTCTTCAAAAATGAAATTTTGAATATCTTTGACGTCTAGGCAGTAGTCAATCTTACTGTAATAACTGGATGTGTCACTTTGAACATGAATATGAAAAAAACAAAACTCGAAAAAAAATGAAATCGAGATAAAAAATGGAAAAGGAAAAAAGAAAATATTTCAAAGATGATGAAGTTAGAAAAAATATTTATTAAACTACATTAAAAATTGTGTAATATAATTATTCAAATTGTAGTTAGTATTATTATTATACAATTTAAAATGATAGTGGAGATAATAATTTTTCAATCCATTATTGATATAACTAGAAGTAAGATAAAAATACCTGACACATGAGTTATGCCCTTTCAAATGGCGGCATTGAAAGTGTCAAGTTGAACGACGACACGAGGTTTTCTGACAAATGGCATGCCTCTAATAACTGTGCGTGTGTGTAAGGGAGTAGGAGGCAACAAATATTCGATTGGGGGTGGGGACAATAAATTGGGGTCTTAATTTAAGGTTATAAAAGAGGGAGGGGGATTTTAGGGTATTGAAAGAAAGGTAAAAATAAAATAGCAGTTACGTAAAGAAAGGAGAAGAAGGAAAGAAAGAAAGGGAAGAAGGTTAATTTATTTTATTTTGTGTGATTATTTTAATTTTAAATTTATTTTTAAAGCTATTTAATTTGTTTGTAGTAGTAGTAATTATTTAGTTTTTAATTTTAATGTGATTGATTTATTATTATAATTTTATTTGTTTAGTAGGTTGATTAAAGGAGAAAAAATCTAAAAGAAAGGTAAATGTAAATGTTTTATTGTTAATTTAAAGTTATATTTTGTTTTGTAATTATTATAAGTTATTTGTTTTGTTTATTTTAATTTTTATTTGATTTGTTATTAATTTTTTTTATTTAGTAAAGTAGATTAAGAGGAGAGGAATTCATTGTTTTTAATTTAATTTAATTTAATTTTATTTTATTTTGTTAGTAAGTAATATAAATTTGTATTATTTTTAACTTTAAAAATATTAATTAATTAAATGACAAAATTTTATAAGATCTGTTAAAACCGGAAACTTATAAAAAAGTTTCGAGATCCTTATCCCACAACGTCTAAAATTTTTTTGCATTCTCATTGCTTTCATATCATCAACCGAGACATTTCGACAAAATCTCATTGCTATTTGTTGCCGACACTCAAATATGCATCTAACTATTGTTCTCAAAATTACTCCATCGAAATAAATGTATACAAAAAAATTGATTATTCATCTTTAATAAATTTATTAAAAATAAAATAAAATAACAAATTAAAAATATACCCTACTAAAATTTTTTTATAACAAATAAACATCAAATTAAGCTAAAATAAACTGTATAAAAATAAAAAAAAAATTACCTTTTTATTTTTCCTTTTCTTCTCCTTTACTCTTCTATTGTTTTTCTTTGATTTTTTTTTTCTCAAATTTAAACAAAATTTAAACATCTCAAAACCCTAATCTTTTTTTATAGTGCCCAGAGTGGGCATTTTGGCACAGTGGTGCCGCCCATTAGAAGGGTACATTTGGTGTCGTCCATTAGAAAGACACTTTCAGTGCCGCCACTCAAATTGACACTTTCAATGCTGCCCTTCAAAAAAGCATAACCCATGTGTCAGGTATTTTCATCAAATTCTTGTATTTTTTTCTTAGCCTTGTATTATTTTTATATACAATGATACCGCTTATTAAAATGACATCACCCATTATTTTATTTTTTAATATATAAATATAATAAAAAATAAAATAAAAATTCATGTCAGAAAACATTTTAGTTTCGCCTCTTAAGCATCCTCCACCTCTAAAAACATATTATTTTTAGTAATTAATTAGATGAAAATACTATTTTAATATATAAATATTTATTTTATATTATATTGATAAAAAAAAAAAGAATGAATAGAAAAAAGAAGAAGAAGCCATGATTGAGAACTCACATCGACGATAGGATGTTAACCTGGTGGGTACTTAGGTAGCAACAACAATTTTTTTCAAATTATTTGAAAATTATAATTTATCATTTATAATATATGCTTACGCAAAATTAAAAATTAAAATGTTTTAAAATATATGGTAATAATTTATTTGAAGTAGTTCAAAAGTTTAAATTATTTTGTCTTTAAAACGTAATAATTAATATAAAACGATATCAACTCAAAAAAATAAGCTCGAACTCATGATTTTAATTAAAAAAAATTATTAGTAATGGTGAGGGCATTTCTTAATATTAGCTTTTTTTAAAATCATTTCTTAATATTAGTTTAAATGGTATTAATTTTTTATTTTAAGGATTTAATAATTAAAAATAATTAATTTCACTACTATGTAATCATATATGTAAAATATATCTACCATTTTTAATTTAAAAAATAAAAATTTCACAAAGAAGATAACAGATAAATTTAAATACAATGGAACATTGGGTACATAATTTTAGACCCTCCTAACAGTGACGATTGCTCACCGTGGTAGTTTTGATGCAGGCACATGTTTCAACTGTGGCCAGTTGATTTGCACAAATTATAATGTTTCAGTTCAACCGTCTCCCTCAAGTTCATGTCACAATAAATCGATTGGATTTGATGTTTTGAATGTAGTATATTTATTTATAAACTTGTAATTTTTTCAAATAGATTGGGTAATATGATAAATTCATTAATTACTTTAATATATTTTATATAATTGTCCTCGTATGATTTTTGCACGCAAAGCAAATGAAAGCAAATGTTTCTCATTGATTATTTAATGTTTAAATTGATATAACAGACGTCGATAATGACAATAGAATGATCGTAAAGTAATAAGAAAATGAAAAATAAAACACATGCGAAAATCTTTTCGGGAAAAAACCACGAGTAAAAGAAGAAAAATTCACTAATGTTGAAAATTGAATAAAACAAGAGGAGTTTCAACTACATCTATTTAAAGGTTGAAAAAAAAAAAACTCTATTCTACTCAATGTTAAATAGAAAAAGTGTAGTTTTATACGGATTCTACTTGTGCGGCATGATCCATACGACGAGAGCCTCCAATCCCCACACCCCCGGTCGCAACCTTAATCTGGTTTTATGCTTAATAGGGATCTATGGTGGGCTTCGACCTCTCACCCCCATAGATCTCTTTATTTTGCCACTGTATTTATTTCTTCAACAACTTATGAGATTTGGATCACACAAACTTTAACAGTCTCCACCTTTACACGAATTCTCAACAAACAAATTCTCAATCTCTTCCACAAAACTCCTAAAGAGGTATTATTTAACAATGAACACCAAATTAAGTCCAAGCAGTACTCAAAATTGATTATAGGAAATGACTTAGTATAATATCTACAGGATTATCATGAGTACAACTTTGCTCACAACAATATCACCACGAGCAATAATATCACGTACAAAATAAAACCAAACATCAATGTTTTTTTTGTTATCTCATGAAACATTTAATTATTTATAAGGAAGATGACATTTTGACTATTACAAAACATTTTACTGATCTGAAGATTTTTATTGACACATCAACGACAACAAAAAAATTAATTTTATTTTTAATTTTGACATTTTTTTTAAATTGACACCGATGCCATTTGGCTCACTGGCAACAGCCAAAATAATAATTTTTCAAATTGACACTGGTATCACTTGACACACTGATGCATCAGCTTAAATTTTTTTTTCTATCTGACACAACTATTATTTTTTAATTTTACCCGATGTCTCCTGTCCATTAAAAATATTTTTTTCCTCATTAAATATAAATATTTCTATTGAATATTTTAACAAATATATATTGATGCCACTTAACAGAATGATAATACCAAAAAAATTATTAATTTTTTTAAAATCGATGATTGATTAACGATGAAGGGTGGTGTTAAACAGCACCGATGAACATTGTAAATTTTAAAATTTTCGTATTTAATTTTTTTCTTGATGATTATCGTAATTAACTAATTAATTTTGGTTATTTTAAAGAAAAAGCCTTCGAAGATTCTTACTGCAACTAACACTAACATTAAAAAACAAAAAAACCTCCGATCGTCTATTTCTTTCATACAAAAAAATAGGGATTTTTGCAACAAAGAAAAAGGGGTAAATCACGTGGGGGGCCTATCATAACCAGACAGTGGTAATAAAAATAAAATAATTTGACAGTGAAGCACCTGAAAATTCTTCTCCCGCCCCGCCCTCCTGCATGTTGCCACGTGTACCCTGCCCTTCTCCAAATTTTGGCGGGTGTGTTTTTTACTCATTCACAGTGAAGCGCCGCTCGGCTGTCACCAGTAGGGGGGGCAGTCCCGTCTTTTTATCACGCCCTCTGTCTAGGGTTTATTGCTCTGACAACCTCTCGCTCCCTCTCCCTTCTTCATTTTCGACATTTTTGTTTTCTCTTCTCTCTTTCTCTATTTGCAAATTTTAGCTTTTACTTTTTCATTTTTGGGTTTATGGGTTCTGTTCTTTGAGAGCGAGACCCTCTCTCCTTTTCTCTTTTTTTTCCCGTCTCAGTAAATGAGAAAGGTTTATGATTGTTAAGTGGGTTTTTCTTTGTCCATCAAGCTTTGATTAGGTTTTCTTTTTCTTTTCACTTCATCATTTTGTTTGAATCAAAGATATCTGTAGAGTTGCTTCATGGGTGTAATGGATCTGAGAGCAAAGGTGGATCGTAAAAAAAAAAATCATCTGCAATGCTTCTAAGTTTTTCTTTTCTTTTTTCAGCCCATTGTTTCTTTCCTTTTTAATTTACTGACTAGATTTGTATTTATTATTCAGAAATCATGGAGTGAAGATATGATGAGTGAGAACAACAAGAAGTTTTGTACTGATTGCAAAACCACAAAAACCCCTCTTTGGAGAGGTGGCCCTGCTGGCCCCAAGGTATTTTTTTTTTAACCTTCCATTTTCATCTCTCTCTCACACTCAGCTTTGTGAAGTTTGGGTTTGTTTCCTTTTTTCTTTTAAAATCATCAACATGAGTCCTTCTCTGCCAGAGCTCTCCTATTTTTTCATACATATATTTGCTTCTTTTTAAGTTGATGAGTCTTCATCCCATTTGATTGTTTTGGTTAATAATAATCATCACCAAATCTATTACTTTGCTTCGTTTGACATTGTATTGATTGTTGTTTTTTTTTCTTTTCGGGGGGTAATTTCAGTCACTGTGCAATGCATGTGGAATCAGATACAGGAAAAAGAGGAGAGCAATGTTGGGTTTGAACAAAGGAATAGAGAAGAAGAAGAAGGAAACATCACATTCACCATCATCAGATAGCAGCAGCTCTAGCGCTCCAACAAATGATGGTGGTCGTGAGAATGTGAGTGCCAACATAAATGGATTGAGCGAGAGTGTGAAGATGAGATTATTTGCTCTGGGCAGTGAAGTTTTGTTGCAAACATCATCGTCTTTATCTGGGGTGGTAAAGAAACAAAGGTGCCAAAGGAGAAGGAAGTTGGGAGAGGAAGAACAAGCTGCAATTTCTTTGATGGCATTGTCGTGTGGCTCAGTTTTTGCTTAAAATATGAAACAGACTAGACAAAACAAAACAAAAAATGGGGGTTTCAGAAAGGAGGGGGGGGGGAACACTAACAGAAAAAGCTGTTTCTTCATTTTGACTTTTTTTTTGCCTGGGATTTTCCTTATTAGTGAAATGAAAAAAACCCATGTTATTGACTGTTGCTTGTTCTTTTTTTTTTCTTTTAACGTAGAGAGAGTTGAGGGAAGTAATGGTTTTTGGGGATGGCTGATGATGGTTCAATATGTAAATAGTAGATCGGGAATCAATGAGAATGAGAATTGAATCTCTGAAGTGGGCATTTCAAGCAAATTTAGTGGCATATTTTTGTTGTGAAATATGATTGTAGCATCAAGCATATAGATTGTTGAGGGGAAGCTCATCTGGGGGAATGGTATTTGTTATCAAAATTTGATCTTGTGGGGTGTGGTGATGGGCCTGAAGTGGCCTCAAGAGTGAAGGAACATCACCTACACCCAACGCTTTTCCTGCCTGCTTCCTTTAAGTGGAAGCCTGAAATGGAATTATTCCTTCATTTCAGAGGCTACACTATCCGACTCTTAGAAGCTGAACGTATTCAACAATTTACCAACTTTCAATTAAAACTGGAATTTGGAATGATAAATCAATAAATAAAAGGGATCTGCCTAATTCTATTTACGTTAAAATGTGATGTTAGTCCCTATACTTACAGACTTTTAGATTTGGTCCCTATGCTTTGAGGTTTTGCTTGGTAGAGTGGAAACAAAATTGGAGGGATAAAAAACTAGGATGAAAAACATAATTTACTTTTCAATGGTGTGATTGGTAGGAGAGATAGAAAATGGAAAGAATATTACTTTGTCTTTCTATTCATTGCTTGGTAGAGGTGAAAAATGGAAGGAAAGAAAATGAAACATTTTTAAAATGTATAATTTTTAGTTAACATGCACAACTCTTTTATTTTCCATCCTGTTATCATGATTGATTTTTATGCATTAGGATGAAAAATGATCTCTCAAAATTGTTTTTCCTTGCTTTTCTTCCTAACCAACCACACTCAAAATTTTCTTACTTTCCTCCCATTCTTCAACTTTCCCACCGAACCAAGCCCACTCCAAAAATTAAAAATTCAATTCTTTTACTTCTCCAATTTGAAAATCTTAATTCAATTATTATCATTATTGGTGGTTTTTTTTATCAAAATTTATCAATTTCATACATTTGTTTTTTTGTCATTCTTATATTATGTCATTTAAGGACAATTTAACCAAAATTTTAAACGATTGAGATTTTTTATTTGGTAATTAGGTATAGAGAGAAACTTTAACCTCTGCAGGTTATGGATAATTACAAGAAACAAAAAATGCGAAAGGATTCAATAAAATGTAATATTACAAAGAGAGTTGCTTTCGTTGAGAGTCGAACTCAAGACCTCCCGCTTACTAAACGGGTGCTCTAACCAACTGAGCTACGAAAGCAGTCGACACTGGCATCCAAAATAACTTAATTAAGCAATAGGATTAAAAAAATGCATTTGACAATAATCTGTAAAGAAGAGTAATAGATTGCTAGGCTGATCAATCCTCATGGCAACTGCATATGTATACATCTAATTATAATAATGTGGATTTATGTGACATTTCTTTGAAATTAAAAGAATTGATACAAGGTAATATATATATATATATCGGCAAACACTTCATCTCCTATGGGAATCCCCTAAAGCTAGAAATTTCCCACCCAGGGAGTTTTAAAGAATCAATATCAGCTCCCTTCCTTCCTCGGGGAAAAAGAATACATCATAACTTATAAACTCTATTATAAATCAATCCTCTAAACGCGATTCCAACAACCGCCTCTTCCTCTTCTTGAAAGGACAATAACCCAAGAATTGAAGAGTAAGAAAATAAGTAATCATGATGGTAAAGTCGTATGTATGTGGGGGTATTCAAAATCCCCCCATGCTCATGCTGCTGACCAAGGAATTGTTGATTCTCGATAATGTAAAGTAATGGGCTCTCACTGCTGGTCAAACTGGAAATCATCAGCGAAAAAAACATGTGTGCGGATCAAAAGATTATCTCCTTGAGGATTAGGAGGACCAACATAACAAAGCACATTATAACGAGCACTGTAGCACACATCACCATGCCTCCCTGTTTCTGTGTTCTCTCTGCCTGCAACTCGAATTCATACAAGAATTTAGAATGATTTCCGGAAAACATGTAAATGAAGATCAATAATTGGAGGAAGACAAAAGACCTTCTGTAGTTGTTTGAGGCCTTCTTCAACTGTAGTTGCAACATTTTGAATGTTGTAGTCTATCCGATCCACAATGGTACCCTGTTTTGGCGATTGCATTTAATGACTCTGGAACACGTTTGTAACTTACTATAATGCTAGATGGATCATTACCTGATCAATCACAAGAACTGACAGATCTTTCATAATCTGAGCAAGCTCATTGACGGACTCCACAACCTACACAAACAATTTTAATATATGCATAAATAATTCATCTCGGATAGCTATGAAAGCAGCATCAGATGAGAAAAAGATCAAAAGCAATGCACTTGCCTGTTGAATCTCCCTTTCCCTCTCAACTGTGAGTGCCTCACTTTGTTTTAACTTTGCCATCTGATGCTCACTAAATATCTAAATGACATCATTATGAAATGTTAGAATCTGACACTAAACTGGAATCAGATAAAAGACACAAATCCATCAAAACCTAATATAATTATACTGGGGAAAGATAAGGAAGTTGAACTAGGCACATTTTGGAGCTTGATTCTCACATGATTATCAAGATCCTAACATGCTATTTGGCATTCACCACCCCAAACATGAGTTTCCTGAAATGTGTTTGGATTGATTGTATATTACAAAAGAAAGAAGGTTTAAAGAACCAGTATACCATATCATCCAAGTCATCATTTTCTGCATTAGACCTATTTCCATTTATATTCATCTCTAGATCAACTCCATCCTGGCCCTACAACAGAAACCAGTAATTTAGTTACATTAAAGAAATGCACAAAATGCATTATAATAAGACTGGAAAACACATAAATGAATGGAATGAGTTTGAAATTGAAATTATATGACCATTTAGCATGTGAAACTACAACCAAATATTATGCAATATTGCATTGCCAAGAAGGAAGTTTCTTTCTATACCTCTGTTTGCTGCCTAAGACGCTTCAAATAAGTCGATTGCTTCTTCCGGAGCTCCATTGATAGGTTCTGCAGGTCGGTAGCAAGTTGACGCTTCCAAAAAGGAGAGAAACATGAAAAACAAGAAATGTAAACAAAAGAACAGTTCAGAATAGCACATCATTCAAAAGCATAAAAGCTTAAAATTATGTCAAAGGGCATGCCAAATAAAGCCCTGAACATCAGACATTATTATCTTCCTTTCAGCAATGACATATGCGTAAGGGCTAGAAAGTCAAAGTTGACCTTTTATCTCACCATCACTAAGCCTTACCTGGACATTTTTCCTAACATTTGAATCCTCAGAAGGTCCAGATGCAGAGAGTTTTTGTAATCTCTTCTCTGATTTCCTCAACAGATTAGTTATCTCATGGGTGAGAGACTCAATAATGCGTTGATCTTCTTTACCATCACCAAATGAAGGCATTAAAGCCTTTGCATGAGCCTTAGCCAACTCAGCCATTTTTGTCCGTGCACGTTGCACATTTGCTGCTATTTCTTCGGACACATCTACCCAAGCTGGTGGTAGACCCACTGTAACAGCACCCTTACTGCAACAAGCAAACAACACCTTATTGTCTTACTACAGAGTTATATGATCATTCAAACAGAGATATAGATATACTTATAAGTATTTGAACGAGAACATGAACTTCACAAGAAAACCCAATTGTAGTTTATATCTACATTCCCTCATTGCAAAACTTTGATCTTTCATTGCACTGCATAAACCAACTCATAGTCTTTGTACCTCTTTCCAGATCATTTGAAATATCTCACAGCTAAATAATTCTTGCAAGAAGAATTCAAGGATTACCAACAAATTCAATCATAACTATCTCTTAAATTCCAATTCCTCGAAACAGTCTATAATCTAACACTCCTGCTCAGCCTAAACTATACCAATTTTACTTAAAATCAAAGAAGACAAATTCAGCTCAAGTAAGCTAACTAATTATATTTAGATAAATTCACGCATAAGTAAAAGAAAAGCAAGTATTGCTCTCGATCTTGAATTTTTTTTTATCTTATATTGAAAATTAATAGTTGCAAACGTTGAATTACCTTGAATTTCCAGGATCCTCGGTACTTAGAGGAGAATAAGAACGATTTGGATGGAGCAACGAAGTACTAACCATCTCGATCACCAGTCCTCCACCGGAGCTCTTGGTCGGCGCAGACGATGCCGACGAACTCGCCGGAATTCTAACACTCTTCAACGCATCCCTGTATTTCCTGAATAGCAGCGACCGGTTCCTTGTCGCCATAGCTCTAAAACGAAAATATATATTTAACTAAGAATTAAAAAAATGAATCTAAACCTAGATTCAGATTTAGAATTTAGAATTTAGAGATCTAAAAATTGAGATTTTGTCATGGCGGAGCTAGAGAAAGCAAAAAAGAGGGATGGACACGTATTTGGCCGTTAAGTGGGCAGCTGATCAGAGATGAACGGTAGAGTCAAGCGCCGGCGAAGCTGAGAAGGAACTACCAAGAAAGTAAAACTACAAAGAAGAAATGATACGGTTGGCTTGGCGTGGGGACTTCTTTTTTGGTTTGTTTTTTAATTTTATTAGGCTCAGTGTTGCAAATTAGAAGTGTGATTAATGTTTTCTATCTTCAATTAGTCGGGTTCAAGTAGTATGGTCGAGAATTCGAGATCCACATCCACCTTATGCCAGCCCAACTTTTTAGTATTATATCTAAAGTGAATAGATTATTATAATGTTTTCTCTTTTATCATTTAATTTTAAAAAATTTCAAAATAGTTATTATACTAATTGTTAAGTTTTTTTTTTCTTAAAGTCTAGTTAATTAGCTCAAACAACAATTCAACGATTAATACAGTAGATCATATCCATCGATGAGTAAAAAAATATATCTAGATCCAAATCGATCTGATAGTCAATATCAGATATAATAGAAAAAAGTTGTATGAATTTTAGTTTGCTGTTCTGTGATGTTTAAAATTAATTCATGAAAAAAACTTAAAACTGTAAAAAAAAAAGGGAAAGAGAACTTTCAATTAGTGTAAACGTTGCAAACACAAAAGGTCATATAACAACGATTCGAAAAACCTCAACACATAAATAGGACAGAGGCGTACTAAAATGGTTATTTTGTCATTTTAACCTTTTAAAATTTAAAAAATTTTAAATTAGTAAAAAGAAAATTGCATCTTTCCCTCTTAAAAATAATAAAAATTTGATTTAATCCTTTAAAAATTATAAATATATAGATAATTTAATTTCAGCCCCTTAAATTTTTTTCCTGACTTTAGCATTGAAATAGAAGGATAATACGTTTCAACACATTCGAACCCATGTCCTTTTGCATTGGCAACAATGTTCATGCCAACCGAGCTAAGATTCAATCAACAAATATAAAAAAATGATTTTTATTTTAATACGATTAAATAATTAATATTAAAATAGATGTGTTTAAAAGTTATTTTTCATAAATTTTTTATTTCGAAGAGGTCGTTCGATATTTATAGATGATGAATTTTCTTATGGATAGTTCAATCACCATGTTTTCCAAACTTACAATTTTTTATAAGTGCCAAAAGTGCACCTAGTGCGGTATGAAAGATCTAAACACCTACAGATGACAAGTTATCAAATAAATCAATGTATCTAGGGACGAAGTCAAAAAATTTAGATTGTAGAGTCAATCTTTTAGTTTATAAAAGTCATAAAACTAATGCATAATTTTTTTTTGTTATTGTTCTTCCTCTACTTCAAGAGTAGACTCTTTTTAAATATTTTTTCATTCCTATTAAATATTCAAATCAAATATATCTGATTCTACCAGAAAAAATATATATATTTAAGCCTTAAACATATAAAGATTTTCATGAAGCCAACATACAACTAGTAATTTTCTTTCACAAAAATAAACATCATTTAAGTGTTTTTTGGTGTTATGAGATTAACATAAGATTCAAAATAATCACACTAACGACAACATTGTCTAAATAAAAATGCTAAATTTCTATTCAATCCTAATTTCTTCAGGGGTTTCTATTAATCAATTCTAATTTCTTTAAGGATTTGCATTAATCATCGTCTAAAAATTATATTTACCCAATCACAATATTAAGAATTTCATACAAAATTAATAATCTCAAAATATTCAATAAATAAAAAAATTAAATCTTGCATAAAAATCTTAATATATTATAAAAAAAATCACAATATTAATTTTCTAAAGATTAATCAATAAAATATAAAAAGAAAAGAAGAGTTGTTACTGAATTGGGAGATCAACATGAAAGTATTGAAAGATTTAACCATATCTTGTAACAATTCTAGAGTAAGAGAATAAAATAAAATTGAGAAAAAGGTGACGAGTGTTTGAAGAAAAAAAAAAAAGATTTTTTAGTTTTAGTGATTGGGGGAGAGTTTATATATATATATATATATATATATATATTAAAAATTTTGGTGAATCCTTTTCAAATTTTTGTGAGGTCAATTTTTTTTGTGTGATCATTTTAATTTTTTCTGTGAATTAATACATCAATTATATAAATTTTTAAAATTTATATGTATTATTTTTTTTTGAGGTCAATCGACTGGACAAGCTTCAATTTGGCTTGAATGTATCTACATTTAATGATGATTGTTGGGCATTTTAATCGTAATCAATACAAGAGAAACTCAACACCCATGAGTTTTTTTGGTTACATATAATTTACTTGCATTAAATTTTGAGGACTAAGAATTTTAGCTTTTGTAAATATAAAAGGACCTTGACATCTATAGATGCTCAACTTTTTAAATAAATGTTAATGTTTGAAAACACTAACCTTGAAAAATTCATTTAATTAAACTTGACATTCATAAATATCGAGATCCTTATTGTAACACCCAAAACTTGAAAATCGTCACCGGTTAAGGTTTCGATGTTTTATTATTCATTTATTACTGTTCATCTTTAACATCATGTTATTCAACCTTATTTTATTAAAGAATTGCACTCCACACATCATATATCGTCATTTAATCATAAACACAATTCAACAAGGATAAAAAGGTCATTTTCGATATTTTTGGAGACTTCTATCGATACTTGTTGGAGAAGTATCAGTAGTTGACAAGTCAGTAAATAGTTCAGGAATAGTGTAGACTTCTATCGATACAAGTGTCTCTTCTACTAAAACAAGTCTTACTTCTACTAATACTAAAAACTCTAGAGAGCTAAAAGTCTCACCTTGCAACTTCTACCGATACTTCTAAACACATAACTACTATACTTGCTATTCAACTACTGATACAACCCAAGTCAGTGAACAACCTCTCCCTTACCCTGTACTTCTACCAATACATGCATGGGTTCTACCGAAACAAGTATGCAGAATCTCAATAATCATGCCAAAAAACAAGTTTATCAACACAAAACATTCATGACTTCAATAAGCATTAAGCCAACATATAATACATAGATTCTAAGTCATTACATAGTACTTTTAAGTCTAAATTCCAACTTGAACAACATGCATTAATGCATTCATCATTTCAACAACATAACAAGGTTTTCAAATCCCAATTACATAAAGCAAAAGATGACACCATCCTTGTACATGCCATAAGACCGAGTGATGTAAAAACTACCAACGAGTTCTGCGATAGTGTGACTTCTAAGAGATGATAATGATAATCAGATCTTCAATCCGCCAAACAATCTACAAAACAACAACAATATCTTTGGTAAGCTTTATAACTTAGTAAGTTCGATAGTTTGAAAGAATTACCAAACATTTGAATAAAATAGCTATAACTCAACTGAGTCAGGATAATCCCATTGCTTCCTCGAGTTAATTATAAACTTTCACTTTTCTGTCTATTACTTTTCTATTACCAGTGCCCGATGCTGCTCACACGAGTTGTCGAGGACTCGTAACATATGCGGTACCCCAGCCATAGGCACGGTGTTTGTCTGTAAACTGTTCCTTAACAATGCTGCTCACACGAGCTGTCGGGAGTATGCATAAAGCATAAGTCCTAGCTATCGAAGGGCCAATAATCCATTTAGGATTCATATCTCTTTTCTGAATCATGATGCTACTCACACGAGCTGCCGAGGACTCGTAACACATGCGGTACCTCAGCCATCATGTCGGTACCTTTTGAACGGCTTAAAGCCTACTATATCTTTCGTTTCATTTCTTCGATTTTCTTTAATTCCAAGTTCTTCCAATTGTTGAACAATGATATTATACATACAAAAATGTTAAGTAAAAATTTACATTACGAACTTACCAGACTAAATTACAATTACGATTAGACTTCAAAAACTACTCTACTAATTTTCCTTTTTCGTGATTTGAAGCATGATCGTAGTTTACATCTACAAATCATCCAATTCTCACATTAAATCACAAAATTGAGTCATTTAACACAATTTAGTCTTTTTTAGGAAAATTATAATTTTACCCCTAATATTTTCTTTTTATTCAATCTAGTCCTTTCAACACAAAACATGCAAAATAACCATTCTCTTACACAATTAACCTTAGCTGAATTCTCTAGGGTGTTTATCGAACCCCCTTCACACATTTATTTCCACAACAATACATGTACTTACATCATTTTCACATTTTAATCCTTAACCCTAACTTTACCTAAAATCTTTTTACAAAAAGATCTAATCCAAGCATCAAACACACAAAGCCATCACAAGCTTTCAAGAACAAACATTTTCAACAATGACAAGTTTTATAACACTTACAGATTCACAAATTGGTCTTTTGACAAGCTAGATTAAGCTAATACGAACTCGAAAGCATAAAAATTACTAAAAACGGTCAAGATATACTTACCCAAATCAAAGCTCAAAGATTTTAATGAAAAACTCTAAATTTTCTCCTTTGGTCGTGTAAAGATGAAGAAGAAGAAGAAGAAGAAGAAAATATATGAAAATCCTAATTTCTTACTTTTAATTTCTTATATATAGGAATGACATTTTTGTAATTTTTGTAATTTTTGTAACTTTCATCATTAAGCTTACTTAATCACTCTTAATCCTTAATTAATCATCTCATTAACACCTAAATGTCATGATATTCCACTATCTCAATCTCCTTTGGATTATTTACTTATTTGGTCCTTCTAATAAAACAAGTATACCTTTGCACTTTTTACAATTTAATCTTTTTTACTTAATTAACTATTTAATCAGTAGAATTTCCAAATCAAAATTTAATGCGATACTTTTAACACCATAAATTTTAAAATAAATAAATTAGTGACTCGACTCGTCGAAGTTTATGATCTCGAAATCACTAAAAATCGGGTTGTTACAACTCTCCCTCCCTTAGGGAAATTTCGTCCCGAAATTTCTTACTAGTGAACAAGTTAGGGTACTATAATCTCATCGAAGCCCCTATCTCTCATGTGGCTTCCTCTAACCAGTGACGGTTCCACAATACTTTCACCAACGGTAATATTTTGTTTCGTAGCTTTTTTTCCTCGTGAGTTAGAATCTTAACCGGTTCTTCTGAATAAGACAAATCTGACTGTATCTCAACTTCACAAGGTGTAATCACATGAGAAGGATCTGATCTGTACTGTCTCAGAATCGAAACATGGAACACATTGTGAATCTTTTCAAGTTCAGGAGGCAAAGCCAGTTTATAAGCTACAGGGCCAACCTGTTCGATGATCTCATACGGCCCGATAAACCGTGGACTCAGCTTTCCTTTTCTGTCAAATCGTAACAACTTCTTCCACGGTGAAACTCTCAAGAAAACTCGATCCCTCACTGCAAATTATATATCTTTTCTTTTAAGATCTGCGTACGACTTTTATCGGCCAGATGTTGCTTTCAAGTAATCACGAATTACCCGCACTTTGTCCTCGATCTCATGAATCAAGTCAGTTCCGACCAACTTAAGTTCGTTCACCTCTAACCAATATAGAGGTGTTCTGCATTTCCTACTGTATAATGCCTCAAACAGTGCCATTTTAATACTAGACTAATAGATGTTGTTATATGCAAACTCTACCAGCAGCAGGTATTTCTCCTAACTTCCCTCAAACTCAAGTATATAACATCGTAGCATATCTTCAAGAATCTGTATTACCCGCTCTGATTGACCATCTGTTTGTGGAAGATATGCAGTGCTAAAATTCAGTCTAGTTCCTAAAGCTTCATACAACTTACCCCAAAACCTCGAGGTAAAACGTGGATCTTTGTTAGAGATAATAGACGTTGGTACTCCGTACAGTCGGACACATATAACTCAACCAATTTCTCAAGTGGATAATCTACCCGAATAGGAATGAAATGAGCTGACTTCCTCAATCTGTAACGCCCCTTGCCTGATCCGGTTTTCGAACCCAAGTAGGTAGCATTTACTTTAACATTTTTCTCAATCGACTACCTTATAGCCCTTGTAGTCCTCTTAAAACAGTGTTCCGTAGACATGCTAAAAACAAAGTTCTCGAGATTTAATGTCAACTGTATTTATTTTAGTTTAAAATTAAACATTTTTAAAGATTTGATAGACTTCTACAAATACTCATTTGGACTAGTATCGGTAGAAGTTAAGTCAGAAAACAAGTGAAAAGACCTACAGACTTCTACCGGTAGTAGATGGAGTTCTATTGATACATGTATAGGTGCTATCGGAACAACCCATACTTCTACCGGTAGTAAAAACTCCAGAGAGCAGAGTAAAATTTTGGTGCAGCTTATCGATACATCTAAATAAACTATCGAAACTTTATATAACTATCGAAGCTTGAAAAACGTTCTACCGATACCAAACAAGTCAGTATTGAAATTCCTTTTGCCCTGTACTTCTACCGATAGTTGACAGAGTTCTATCTGTAGAAGTACACAGACTTTTCAAAATTTATAAGTTTCGTAAACTATATTCCAATACAACATGTTTTCATCTTTTCTCAAAATATCAATCAAGCATCAAAATACCCTTGAACTACATTACTTAATTCTAATCAAAATAGCAAATTTACAATTCCTATACATGCCATTTAAACCTAAGATAAGAAAATCGAGAGTTACCAAAATAGTGGTCGGATAATGTGATGATGCTCCTACGATCAAGCTTTCTGACGATCTACAAGAACACGGAAATCAACTACGTAACCATGAGTTGCTTAGTAAGTTTATGTTAAGAAAATCACTTACCCAAATACATGATTCATAAGAAATGTATTCTTGTTCATTTTCGTACATCCCATATATATACAATTCTTTCTCTTAATATTCTCACAATTTCTATTATGTTTTATACTTCATATTTTAACCATATACTATCACATTTCTTGCATAAACTGCCACTTGTATACTTGTTAGACCTTTGGAAAGATACATGGTTCATATATGTATCATATTCACACTAAGTGTGCATACAACATCTCTATATCATGTAGTGCTTACACGAGCTGTGGGTTTAGATGTTAGGCTACACGATGCTGCTCACACGAGCTGTGGAGAATCTACGACGTATGCCAAGCCTCAGCCATCTGTAGGACATCTAGGACCAACACCCATATAACATGTGATGCTCACACGAGCTATAGGTTAAGATGTTAGGCTGCACTATGCTACTCACACGAGCTGTGAAGAATCCACAACATATATCGGATCTCAGCCATCGGTAGGACATCTAAGACAAGCACCCATATAACATGTAAATCTTAGTATTTCTTAGAATCTCACGATTCATATCCATGTCATTTCATATTATTATACAGTAAGATTTAACTGTTCTCAAACGATATGGACAAAACAATCCAATGCAACAATTTCTAGTAATACATATGTATACATTAAATAGGAAATTTAAATTCAAAGTAAGTTATAAACTCACCTCGGTTATACAAAATGCAAAAAGGATAGATGGCTATTCCATAACCTTATCTTTTCCTCGACTCGAACCCGGTTATGGTGCATCTTGATCTAGACAATCATGTGTTCATCTAATTATTCAATATTCAATTTAATAAATACATTAAAGATAAAATCTTCATTATGGTAATTTTTGTCATTTTAACACTTGTGCTATTAAGTCCTTAATCAAAACTCAACATTTTACCACAAGTCAAAGATAAACCAAAGTATAATACTCTTTCTATGACTTCATTCTAATCTCATATTTTCTACTAATTTTCCATCTAACCCTTATATTTTTATCAAGATTATAAATAGACCATTTAAAATAAAACCATCCACTTGTTTAGCAAAACTTCCACATATCTCTTCATAAAACTTACAACTTAAGGGTTTGACTATAACACCACCAAAAGAGCTACTTATCCCAATTATGGTAAATCCATGTATATATATATATACATTTTTAGCTTCTACTCAAAATTAACCCTTGAGTCATCAAAATGAAGTTAAGAGAACTTCTAAAATATAGAAAACATTAAAGCCTACCTCAAGAGCTCTTACAATTCAAGATTAAAGCTTACCAAATCTTCCTTTCTACAATAATAGTGGTTTCACGTTTTGAGGAAGAAGAAATGGGGTGGGTATTTTCTCTCTTTTTCACTTAAATTAAGTTATTTTTTTATCTATTTTATTTTATTATTTCTAATAGCCTAATTGTTTATCATCATGACCTAGTTTTCTTCCTCTTCACTCAAATTCCAACTAAACTCACTCCTTTCATTTTCCTAATTTTTAATTGAGATAATACGACTAAAATATCATAGTGTGAAGTGGTATTGAAGTCCACTTCAAATTGAATGGCAAAATTGCCATAGTGATCCCTTAAACTTTCTTTTCGTGTTGTGTAATATTTTCTAGATATATGTTTCTACTTTACAACGTCTTTCCAATTAACCCTTTTGATTTAATTATTCACTCGGGTTGTTGAACTTCACATTCTATAATTTAACATGATCTTACATATTGCTCGTAATTATTAACTTAATCGAATTCACTGACATTAATCGACGGAATGTGTGGTTTCGAACCACTGTTCTTGACGACACAAAATTTGGGTTATTACACAATCTGTCTACAATTATCTAAATCGAATCTTTCTTCCTCGGTGTTACCGAAAGTCCTATGACAAAATCCATAGTGAACCACTCCCACTTCCATTCAGGGATGAAGATCGACTGTAGTAATCCAGACGGTACCTAGTGCTCTGCTTTCACCTGATGACATACCAAGCATTTAGTTACAAACTCTGAAATCTATCGTTTCATACCTAGCCACCAATACATTTTTTTTAAGTCATTGTACATTTTCATACTTCCCGGGTGAATGAAATAAGTGCTACTGTGAGCTTCCGTTAGAATGACCCGTTTCAAATCCGAATCATTTTGAACACACACCCTACCTCTGTAATACAACATACCATCTGTATCCACTGTAAACTCTATAGTGGCATCACTCTGTATTTGCCCCTTTTTAGCTATAAGCTTTGGATTATTTCCCTGTAATTCTTGAATCCGCTGTAGAAATAACGGTTTCTTCTTGAGTTTGGCAATGATAGAACCATCACTCTCTAAATCCAAATGAACATTCATTGCTCTCAATGCAAACAATAACTTTTGAATCAAGGTATCGACAACGACATTGGCCTTTCTCAGGTGATAATCAATCATAAGATCATAATCCTTTAACAGCTTTAATCATCTACGCTACCGTAAATTCAACTCCTTCTGTGTCATCAGATACCTCAAACTCTTATGATCATTAAACACATGACATCTCTCCCCATATAGATAGTGACACCAAATCTTTAATGCAAAAACTATGGCAACTAGCTTTAGATCATGAGTCGGATAATTCTTTTCATGCGGCTTTGACTGACGAGAGGGATAAGCTATCACTTTCCCATCTTGCATCAAAACACATCCTAACCCACTCAAAGACGCATCACTATAAACAACGAACTCTTTCCCCGACTCTGGCTGCGTCAATATCGGAGCTTCTGTTAACAACTTCTTTAGCTGGTCAAAACTCTGTTGACACTTCTCTGACCAAACAAACTGAATATTCTTCTGTAATAGTTTCGTCATCGGCAAAGCTATAATGGAGAAGTCCTTCACAAACTGGTAGTAGTATCCTGCTAATCTTAGGAAGCTACATACTTCCGAAACATTCTTCGGACTTTCCAATCAACAATAGCTGAAATTTTACTCGGATCAACACGTATCCCTTTAGCTGATATCACATGACTTAGAAACCCAACATCTCGAAGCCAAAACTCACATTTACTAAATTTTGGATACAACTATTTTTCTCGTAAAATTTATAACACTTCTTCCAAGTGCTGAGTATGCTCCGATTCTGTCTTGGAATAGATCAGTATGTTGTCAATAAACATAACTACAAATCTGTCCAACTGAGGCTGGAATACTCTGTTCATTAAATCCATAAATGCTACTGGGGCGTTAATCCCCGAACGGTATAACCAAGAACTTATAATGTTTGTACCGGGTCCTGAATGTTGTTTTCATCACGTTGCAGTCTTTCACTCATATTTGGTAGTAACCTGATCGGAGGTCTATCTTAGAGAATATGGTTGCACCCTTCAACTGATCAAATAACTCATCAATTTGAGGCAACGAGTCTTTATTCTTGATTATCACCTTATTCGGCTGCTTGTAATCTATACATATCCGCATCGAGCCATCTTTCTTTTCACGAATAACACGGGCGCACCCCAAGGCAACACACTAGGTCGTATGAACCCTCTATCTAACAATTCTTGCAACTGAATCTTCAACTCTTTCAACTCGATCGATGCGATTCTGTACGGTGTGATTGAGATCAATGCGGTACCAAGTAACAAATCTGTAAACTCACTAACAACCAGTACCTATTTCAACTCCGTCTGTCTATAAATAAGCTAAAAATTATAATTGATGCAGACATTAGATATCAAATTGAAAAATGATTGATTCTTTAAATATCAAATTAAAAATATTTTAGATACCAAAATAAAAATAAATATATTTCAGAAATCAAATCGTAAATTAAGCCTATTATAATTGGAAACGTAACCGTAATAATATAAGCAAAATTAAAGCATAGTTTTTGTTAATATAGTAAATTTATAAAATTTTCTTTAACTTTCATGTATAACTTTGCTAGGATTTAATAAATATTATATTGGAAATTATATATGGAAATATTATGGATGATCATATTTTACATATATAATATATATTAAGATATTACTATATCAGAAATTATAATATTGAATACTATATTAATGAAATTCAAATTTTCGTCAAACCTTTACATTATGTAAAAAATTATCAGATTTTCTTTCAAATTTTTTTTATCATATTTCAAAACTACTATATCGATTTTTTTTTTATAATTAAAGAGGCGATTTATAGCCTTAAATCATATAAATTACATAGAGTTGGTACTTATAACATCTTGTGACAACAAGGTTCTAAGAGCAACATCAGGAACATCAATTATTCTAATATCTACATCCTTGGACCATCTCTATTGTCATACTGAAATCGGACCATCTCAAATTGCCTTGATAATTCTGTTATGCGTCGAATAATAGTATTTGACAGCGAACCATTCAAACACTCATTCACCTTTTTAACTGCTACTAAACAGTCACTCTCAATGATCACCTTACTGTGGCCTTTCAATCTTTCAACTTGCAGACCATACAACATGCCCCAAAGCTTGGCAACCAGTGCTGAACCTTGTCCCACAAACCGTTGAAACCCCACAATCCAATTCCCTCTTGAGTCCCATAGCATACCACCTACAACAACTTAGTCATCTTTTACCCCAATTGCACTGTTAGTGTTAAACCTTAACCACTTAGGCTCAGGTGGATGCCAAGTAGATCTTATAGAGTTGTTGGTATTCTCGATTTTTTCCCTACAATAGCAATTCCAAATATTTTTTGTTATAGTAACTGCTGTTGAAAAATATCTTCCACCTACTCCAAATGTTATTGAAAAATAAACAAATTTCTTGCCTTCCAAATGAACCAGCAAATAGAACCAAATAACACCACAAACTCACCCTCAGTACCCCCCAAACGTACACACCCCTGTAAACCAAAATCTAACCAATCACAAAAGCCGACTTGAAAGAAGTTATCGACCATATCAGTTAGGATAATTCTCATCCACACTATTATTATAAAACTGCAGTCCCTCAATACATGGAGAACTGATTCTTGCGTAGCCCCACATCTCATACAACTAACATCATCCATAAGACATCTCTTAACCCGCTCAGTGTTTGTTAGTAACCTCTGACGCCGAGCAAACCATAAGAAATGCTTTACCCGAGGAGGAGAGGATTTTTCCAAAAGACACCCCAATTACCAACATTAACCAAAGGCAGAATCATGTCCATGCTCCTATAGACAGTCCGGATAGAGAAGCTTTCATTAGTTTGGCACTTCCACAAGCAATGGTCCACACCCAAATCAGCATTAGGAGGGGGACACGCCGCTATATGGTCAAGAATTTCCTTACTGAAATAGGACCAAAGGACTTGCCAATTCCATCCCCCCGTTGTCGACACAAAGTACACCACCTTTCCATGCTCTGAGCAAGGTTTCCCAAGGAGAAGATGATTAACCAAAGGGCCCAACTTCGACACCCAATTTTCATGAAAAAATTTCACAGTATCCCCTCACCCTATGCTCCAAACAATTCGTTCACAGAACAATGACCAAACTTTTGACAAGGACTTTCAAACATAAGAGCAAATCGTGCAGTCACATTATCTAGGCATACCTTCAGTACTTTATATTTCGCACGTAATACACGTAACCACAGCATGTCAGTTTTTCTGACAAGATGATAAGCAAGTTTCATTATATAGGCTGAATTCTGAGCAACCAGCTTTTTGATTCCAAGACCACCAACCTTCAGGGGTTGGCAACAAGTCTCCCAGTTCACCAAAGCTAGCTTCCTAGAATCAGGAGAAGCTCTCCAAACAAAATGCCTTACAATTTACTTGATTTTTTTTTTTGCAAACTCCAATAGGAATCACCGCAGCTTGCATAAAATACCCAAGGATAGTCAACAAGACTGATTTAGCCAAGGTTACTCTACCCACAAATGATAAAAACTTCGCATCATAACCACTAAGTTTCTGTTGAACTTAATCAACAATAAATTGGAAGGTACTAGTCTTATCTCTTGAATGAAATAAAGGGACACCAAGATACATAACTAGGTCCTCAGTTTGTTGGAACTTAAGGATTCTTCTCACCATGCCGCGAACAAGATCATCCGTATTTTTGTAGAAACAATATCTAGATTTGAGGGCACTCAATTTATGTCCCAAGTGTAAGCAAAGGTCATCCAAAATTGAATGCATAGTCATAGTAATGTCGAATGTAGCTTCCCCAAAAAGAACCATATCATCTACGAAGAATAAGTGTGACAAAGGCGAGCCACCCTACCCCATAGCAATTGGCTTCCAACTACCTCTCCGAACAACATTATTAATTGCATGCCCCAATCTCTTTATAGTTAGAACAAATAAATATGGTGAAATAGGATCACCCTTCTTAACACCTCGAGTAAGAGAGAATTCATTTGTATAGCCACCATTCCAAAGCACCTGCATCAAAGGAGTGGTAAAACAACTCATAATTAATCTCACAACCTTACTGGGAATTTTTGCATCTTCTAAAGTGTCCTTAATAAACTCCCACCGAAGACGATCATAAGCATTTTTCATATCAATTTTTACCGCCTTCCAGCCTTTCTTCCCTTTCTTAATTCTCAAAGAATGTATTACTCCCTAAGTAACCAAGATACTATCCATGATATATCTCCCTCCCACAAAACTAGTCTGGTGTTCGCCCACTAACCAACGCATGATTGGTTTCAAACGGTTTACCAGGACTTTGGTGAGTAGCTTATATGGGATGATGCATAGAATAATAAAACGAAACTGAGTAACAAACTCAGGCCCAAGGACCTTAGGAACAAGAACAATAAGAGTTTTATTTAGAAACTCCTCGATCTCGCCCTCCACAAACCCCTTTCTAACCATATCAACCAAAGAAGTACCAATAGCTGACCATTGAGACTGATAAAACTACGCATGCAACCTATCAATCCTCGGAGCTTTCAAATGAGCCATATCAAACAGACTATAATAGACCTCCTAAACTGTGACATCCTTCTCAAGCTAAGCCATTAAGCATGAGTCAACAAGCGGGAAAGAACCTCGCAAGAAACTGATCAACCCATGAGAAGCACCCTCAATGTACAGCTGTTTGAAGAAACCTACCACCTCCTCTTTAATCCTATCCTCCTCATAGCACCATTGACTGTCACTTAGCTTTAGAGACTTAATTCGATTATTTCGCCTCCATTTGTTAACCTGACTATGAAAATATCTCATATTCCTATCACCAAATGTTATCCACTCATTACGCAACTTTTGCTTCCGTAAAAGTTCTTCATTATCCAGCACCACTTCAAGCTCCTCGCGTAACTCTTTTTCTAACACAATCAACTTATGAGAATAGTATCGTACAAGGCACCTTTAAATACCCTTAATACGAGCTATCAAAACTAGTTTCTTTTGTAGAATATTCCTGAACACCTCTACATTCCACTTTCTAGTAGCCTCGATAAAAGGTTTCATAGTCATCTCCAAGCTGCTCGCTACAGCCCAATTATCACGTACAAACTTCCCAAACTCTTTATGTGAAATCCACCTACTGAGGAACCTAAAAGGACGACATTGTCTAGGAACTGCAGGCCCTCAAAAACATAACGTCAATGGCTAATGATCAGACTTCAACTTATGAAGATTGTGTACCATTGTCGACGGAGCAAGCTCCTCCCACTCAACATTACAAAGTGCTCAATCGAGTCACTCAAAGAGAGATCCCCGAATCCAAGTGAAGACGAGCCTCTAAAAACCCAAATCCTTCAAACTATACATAGAGTAAAAATTTTAAAACAAACGACAAGAGTAACCACTATTCCTCGATCCACCTTTCTTCTCCCTATCATTGAGTATGGCATTAAAATCCCCAGCAAGAAGCCAAGGAAGCTGCATGCTCTTCAAAATAAATTCTAACTCAGACCATAACTATCTTCTTAATCTTCCTTTCAGGCTTTCATACACCATCGTAAAAAGAACGTAATCAGAAAAGGTAAGGAACTTGACCTTTCGGTGAACAAACTAACCATTATTAACAAGCACCACAACCTTAACATACTCCATCCACAATACCCAAATCCAACCAGAGAACCCTTTAGCTACCACCCTGTGAGATTTTAGCATACCAATGTTAAAGATTACTTGATTTGTAGCAGCACCACTGACCCTAGTCTCAACAAGAACCATCATATTTGGATTGAACTCATGCATGTACTCTTTCATAACCTTAGGAAAATTCAACGACACTGCCCCTTGAACATTCCAAACCAAAAAATTCGACTTCATAAAAAAAGAAAAGGTATACAACAAACCTGGCATAACATATCAGTCTAAACAACCTTCTATATCGAACTTGTCTCCAGCACCATCCACCTCTTCCTTAAGATCATCATTCAACTCCTGCATGGTCGCTCCCGCTCGAACATTGGAGCTTATCCCAACAGCCTCCAATCAACAGACCATGTTCACAACGGCACTATCCACAGGCATTGACTGCTCCATGGGAGTTCGAGTAGTCCCCCAAGAGGTTCCCTCATTTTCCCTTTATCTTTGTGCTAATTTATTAAGCGTGGTGTGAAAGAATTTTGAGGCAGAAAATTTTTGAATCTTGAACTAGAGTTAAGACTGCCATCCACCGAAGGTAAGAGATTTAGATTGGAATTTTCATCTAAAATCACAACAGAATGACTCTTTGGGTCAAGAGTTTTAAATCCAACAACCCTCTCCTTTGACCTCCTACTTGGATCAACTTTAAACCCCACTTCATTTCCTTCACCCTTTTCATCTTTCCTTAGGGTCAAATTCACAACTTTAAATTATTGTTTAGTATTCTTGGATTTGGGTCCCGTCGAACCCCCTGCCCACTGCCCATATTAGCCCCGAAAGAATAAGTCACTTTCTTAACTTCAATAATTGACCAATCAGCTGTCTTCTTGTCATTAAAGGCCAAATTAACACCTATACTTTTCTTACTAAATTGAAACACTTTAGTATCCAATCCCTGATTTAGCTAAGTAACATCATCTAAATTGAAAAGAACGTTAAATTGGGATCCCCCCGATTAATGCATTTATTCAAAGACAAGATTTTAACACCTTGCCTCTGCTGTCGCTGTTATCGACGCTCCATCACTATCCAATCACCGTAGCTTTCCTTATCAATCCTCAATTGAACCCATTACTCCACTGACATGTGATTAGGAATTTCCCCATCTTGTTCTTGTTCCATTCTTCACGTCAATCAAAGAATCCGGGCATGCATCCTTGAGATGTCCAAATTTTTCGTACCCAAAGCAAATCTGCGGTAACAACTCATACTTGATTCTATGGAGTTTATTCGTAATGCGCACCTTTGAGACCAAAGGGAGGCTAAGATTTACATGAATCACAAACCTAGCAAATTGTCCCCTTGTACCTTTGTTCATTCAAACATCAATCTTTACAACTTTCCTAACCAAACTACCAATTTCCTGGAGAAGACTCCTTTTATAAAAAGCTTCAGATAACCCAGGAATGCGAATCCAAGCCACAATACACAAGGGAATTCATCTTGAGCTGTGAATTGGGGATACCATGGTTGCACAATAAGGTAATGTACATAAAACACCCACGGACCCTTCAAAATAACATTATTATAATCTTCCGCAGACTCAAACTTCACTAGATAATAACCATTCTCAATATCCATGAGTTGAGAAACGCATGGATGGTCTCCACATGGATCAAACTTTATTCCAAAATGCGTTGTAACTTATTCTCCACCCCAGCAACTTAACAATGAGAGTCAACGACATGCTTTCATCGATAAGACCATATACTCTATTAGAAAAATCAGTGGTGGGAACACCATCTATAACACTTTTCTTCACATCCTCATCTTTCAACATAAAGTCCTCCTTTTCCCAATCTTCATCCATGTTCCCATTATCAAGATTCGAATTTAGCATCGCATCACGAAAAGAAGCTGGCTTCATCGAACTTCCATTCAATCCATCAATACCCCACCAAGTGGCTCATCCTCCCTAAGCCGCACCCTTTTGCTCAACACGATCTCTCACACTCGCCGAAAAATCGCCCATGAAGAAAACTTTGTTACTAACACGACAATTCAAAGTAGTATTTTAAATTTTTTTTTTGGTGAAATACAAATAGCGACTAGCGCGACTTGAACCCAAATTACACTTGGGGCGGTAAACACCCTTGACCATCAAGCCAATACACGGGGTTCTCACTATCGAATTAAATAGGCTTAATATAATATTTGGTATAAAAACTTACACTTTTTCCTAATTTGGTACATACACTTTTTTTTACTCAATTTGATATTTGAACTTGACACTTTTTTCTAATTTGGTACCTAAACTTTGTTTGAACCCAATTTGGTACTTGAACTTAGCATTGTTTTCCTAATTTGGCACCTAAGCTTTTTTTAGATTCAATTTGTAACCTAAATTTATTAAATATTATAAAAATTACACAAAATAATAACAGTGTTGAATTTTTTTGTTATGCTACAAAAATATTATCAATTTTATTGAAAATTCATGTTAAAAATAGGTATTGAGCTATGCTTAAGGAATTAGTATTAAAAAAAAAATTAGATACCAAATTAGGAAAAAGAGTCAAGTTTAGGTACTAAATTGAAGCCCAAAAAATTTAAGTACCAACTTAAAAAAAAAAGATGTGTAATATTATATTAAATCAATTAAATACTATATTAGAAATCATATATGAAAATTAAAGAAAATATTATAAATTTACTGAAATTCAAGAAATGTGAAATAAGTCAACATTTAAATTTTAGTATGCAATCAATGTCGTAATTAAACTATATTCTTCCAAAAATCACTTGTTGGGTTCTAAAAAAAAAATAAAAAATTTAACTCTTATTTAAATTCTATTTTTCTTCTCCTTAAATTGATATCTTCGTTAATTAAACTATTAAATTTATTGAAAAAAAAACTTAATCCTTTAATTGGTACTTAAATTATGCATTTTCCCATTTGGTTACTAAATATATTTTTTTTATTATAAGCGTTACTTAAATTATTTATTTTTCTCAAATTAATATTTTTGTTAGTTCAATTATTAATTAAACAGTTAAGTGTATTTTTATAAAAAGTAACCAAATAAAAAATGACATTTGACAAGAAAAGACAAAAGTATTATTTTTCTCTTTTATATTATTTTTTATTTTTCTTTCTTTAGAACTAGATCAATAGTCGAACGGATCAATAATGACGAAGCTAGAGGGTTGGTAGGGATTCTGACCCCCTAAAATGAAAATTTTTCCATTTAAGCTTCTTTATAATTTATAAAATTTTAAATTAGTAATGGTAAAATTATACTTTAACCCCCAAAATAAAATTGATTTAATCTTTTAAAAAATTAGAAAGATATAGATTATTAAAATGGTGAAATTGTATTTTTACTATCGTAAAATATACAATTTAATTTCTGCCCCAAAAAAATTTCGTGCTTTGCTTTGCCAATCAAGTCACCAATTCTCAATTTGTTTAGTTATTTTGGTTTGATCAAATAAATTATTAAAAATAAATAAAATAAAAATATTTAAAAATAGAGAAAACTAATTCAATTGTTTTTTTAACTTGGTTCAACTGGACTATATCAGTTTACGGATCAATCGATTCAATCTTATTTTTGGACTAGTATCCCAATTGGTTTGATCGTTCATTCCAATCTGTATCTGAAAACACTGGTTCTAATTGATGAAATAAATTTTTTGATCTTGTTAGGTCAAACAAGTAGGTGATGAAGTTAGAAAACAAAATTAATCACCAACATTTTAGGAGGGTGAATTTCGATTATCACTAGCATTGTCATGCGTTATAAAAGAAAAATAATAGTTTATATGATATGGCAAATTATTATTGACATGTGTTATATAAAAGAAAATTAATGTAAAATAATTAGAAAAATATTTTTGTTTTAAGTTTATATTATGTGACAATTTATTATTAAGTGAAAATTTTTTTAAACAAATATATCAATTTTGTGTAAATGGGTAGTAGAAGAATAGTTTAGATAACACTAGTGATAAAAAAAATGTTTAGGTATTAAAATGAGAAAAATACGCAATTTATGTACCAGTTTATGGGTTAAGTTTTTTTTTTTTAAATACATTTAACGATTTGATTATTGGAGCTATCAACTTGGAAAAAAGAGTAGTTTAAGTATCACTTATAACAAAAAAAAAAAAAGTACCAAGTTGAAAAAGAGAGTATAATTTAGATTTCAATTTGTGAGTGAAACCTTCTTCTTTTTTTTTTTAATGTATTGGTATAATTACATCATGTAATATCTGTTCATAATTTCTTAACATTTTGACAAGACACACACAGGCGCTCGAACCAGAAAGCCCTAGAATGAATAATATCTTTTTTTTCATTGGAACCACTTGTTTAGTTCGTGAGTGAAATATTCTTTAAATAACATTTATCAACGTATTTAAAAGTTATAATAGAGTGGCCAACAACTTCTTAACCAAGTGACAAGAACTTTTTAGTAGTGTGAAAGCAATTGCGAACATATTTTAACACTTACTAATGTACGAAAAATTGTTGGTGATACATGGCAATATATAATTGACTTATAACTAAATATTTCTAAAATACACTAAAACTCTATTTTATTTTATATGTATATATATATATATATGATAGAGATTTAAATTATATATTTATTAAAACTTACAAATATAATTTTATTTATTAAAAATTATTTTTATGTAAATAAAAATTGATTAATGAAATAATATTTTAATTAAAATTTATTATTATGTATTTAATTTAGGAATAAAGTTAATTTTATTAAAATTTGAGATAAAGACATAAGTACATACAACTAATTTAATAAAAGTTTTCATTCATACTCTATGAATGAAAATTGTTATAAAATATAAAAATAAAACATGAAAAGTGGGTTTTACAACAATTTTGACTAATAAAGAAATGTTTATAGACCATTATTATTATTATTATTATTATAAATATTTTTGTTTATTTCAAGTTATATTTTAGTCACCTACATTATCACGTTGTAACATTTTAGTCATTGAACCGTTAATCCTTATTAACGGTGTAACGATAAACTGATGTATTTGTTAAAACTACGTTAAAAGAAATGGAAAATGGAGAAAAATATAGGGAGAAGCATAAGGGAATGGAAAAAAAAAAGAAAATTAAAAGAACATAAAATAAAAAAATTAAATTGTTTAAAAAGAAAAAAAAATATGGGGACCAATTTTAAAAATTAACTTAAAATTTTTGTTTGAAATAATTATTTAATGTATCACGTAAGCTTAATATTACACCGTTAACTTAATTAACGGTTCAGTGATTAAAATATTATTATATAATAACGTAAATAACTAAAATATAAAATTTTAAATATAAATAACTAAAATGTAACTTAACTAAAATATAAAATTTTAAATATAAATAATTAAAATGTAAAGAAAAGTTATTATTTTGGTTATTATTATTCGAAAGATAGATGATGTTCATTATACATCGCACTGACCGTATTTTGTTGAATAATTTCTGTTGAAGTTTTTATGAAAATTTTGTTAGGAAAATCCACTGCAATACTTGGTAGATAATCTTTTTATTTTTAGACCAAATTCATCTCCAAAACAACAAGAAAGACCTAAGTAGCTGGTCTCCCAACTTTAGTTTCTACTTCAGAAATCCAAGGTCAGAGCTCAAACAGCTCCGAGGGTGATTTAGAAATGGACGCTGATTCATGGAGTACCCGTCCTTCTTCAGTTTCTAAGAGATTCCAATTTACTCTTCAATCACGGTCAGGTAATCTTTGAATCCCATCTTTTCATTTTCTACTTTTTTTGGGGTTAATTTTTCCTGCTTTTTATGCGTGGTGGAAAATGGAAGTAAAGGGAGCAACTTGACTATATTTTTAGGAAGGTTTTTTTATTGAACGCTTAGAAATGGGTTCAAAATGCAGATATGTTTATGGGGTTTGAAGAAATCGATGGAGAAGATGATATAAGAGAGGAATTTCTATCTCTTTTTTGTTCAGAACATTTCGATATCCTCAGCTTGTGCGATCACATTGATGATGAGCATCCCATGGAGGCTGAAAATAGGGTATTGCTTTGATTTTCTTTGATTTTTCATTTTTTTTATGTGTTATAATCAAGATGGGTATATTGAAAATCTTTATAATGATCGTTCTCTTTGTAATTGATCGAAGTAGCATAAATGGGTTAAGCTTTGATTTCTCATCCAAACACTAAAAGGAATTACGAAGGGGTTCGCTTGTTATAGACCCAAGATTAATATTTTAGCTGCTGTTCTACTTAAATAAGGCTTGTGTAGTTAGCATATTGATGTTCTCGGATGAACTACTTTTGTTCTAGACCTAGCAATCCATGTATTTGTTGCATTCGGATTAGTTTTTCCAAGTCATATTGTTTTAAGGTGATATATAGATTGTGACATTAATAATTTGTGTTAGATGGTTTGTGTTATCTTTCTATGTTGTTTCAACTTTCATGTGTATTTTTTGTTTTAGTTATATTTTTTTCATGTTCTGAATTGCCAGATCTAATTTGGAATATGAGCTCTGGTTCAACTAACATGAAAAGTTAGCTCTAGTGTCAATTTTACTTACGAGTTTGGTATTGATGCTGGTAACTTGACAAATTGTAGGTTGATATGTTATAGTAAGGTTGGAGAAAAGGAGCTTTATAATTTCTCTTTGTGGATTTTCTTTTACATGGTGCTCGAGAGCCTTCTACAAAGGAAAGGTTCGTTTTTTAATCTAAACTCTGTCGTTATTTTCTTTACAGGTATGCCCGGTCTGTGAAATGAAAGTGGAAATCGATATGGTTGAACATATAACACTACACCACGGAAATATATTCAAGATATCCTTTTCTATGAGTTGTTATTTATGAGTAGTCAAATTCCTCTTTAAACTATATCAATAAGTTGTTTCTTTTCATGTTCCACTTCCATGTGCCATGAAAATTGTCATTGGAGTTTGCTACATTTGTAGAATTTGATCGTTGGTTATCTTTCTTACCAGCAAACTTTATCATCTTTGTTCTTTCTATCCAACTTCTGGGCCATTTTAAAGCATTTAAACCAGTATGGTAGATGGCTCAGATGCCTCTCTATCCCTCTTGACTGGTGGTGTACTTGTAGAATTGCTAGCTTTGTTTGCAGGGCTTCCTTACGTCATTATAAGGACTTGATTTTGTACTTCATTTCCTTAACATGTGGTTACATGCACCACAAAAGGAAATCATGTAAAAGTGGATCTTATTCAACGCTATCTCGTTTGAGAAAAGAGCTGCGAGAAGGAAACCTACAGCCTCTCTTCGGGGGTTCTTATATATTGTCTTCATCCAATTCAGCACCTGATCCGTTGCCTTCATTTATTTCTCCCGTGGTTGATGATTTTGTTAGTGTTCAGCCTCGCTTTTCTAGCGAAACAAGTGCAACTGAGAAAAGTTCAGACATAAATAAGTCGGAAAAGTAGGTCATGTTTAATTGTTCCTTTTGTCCCCTGCTTGCAGGGGGATGGTGTTTTGAATTCACATGGTCTTTTATTGGCTTATATTTACAATCCTAGATAACATAGATCTTGTCGTAACCTTGTTTCGTATGGGATAGGTTCAGCACTAGGTGAAAAGGGCACAGATAAGTGGTTTTGTTTGTCTTTCTTGTTTGCTCAAAATGATGCTATCTTTGAAGCCATTCTTTGTAAACAATGTCTTATACTCGGGGGACTGTGAAGTAGAGACTTAATGCTGTTCTTTGAGAATAGAGGATGAGACTGTTTATAGGATGTCTTGGTTTTTGTTTGTTTGTTTTGTTTGAGCAAAGATGAATTTCATGCTTGTCCTAGGTTTTCATTTTATTGCTATATTTTTGGTACGGTATCTTTGAAGTATACACCGTGATCTGAAGGCTTTAACCCGCGTTTCTGATGTCTGGTTTTGATGACAGAAATGTTCAATCAGCTCTTCTTTCAGTCAAGGGTCAGGAGGAGAAGACAGAAAGATGTGAGTTTATTCAAGGGCTGCTGTTGGCCACAATTCTTGATGATATTTTATGAATAGGCATAGCACTCTGCCTTCATATTGGTTGCTCCAATTGCGGACCTGATCCTGCGTCCTATGGTTTGTTATGTTGTTTTTTGGTGAAAATAGATGGAAGCAAAATGTTGAATAAGGTGTAGGAATTGAATGAATGTAATTTATGTTGGATGTTGAGTTTCTAGTTGTTAGATATCCTCTTCATCGTTTTTTAATTGGGATAAATCCCAAAATTATACATCAACTTTGACCTAATGTACAATCATCTACACAAATTTTAATTTTATTCAATTATATACATAAAACTTTAATTTTAATTCAATTTTCTTATATCATATCTACGTGACATTATTTTTCGTTAAGCTTTGTGAAAAATTATGACATGGCATTTCACTATAAAAATAAATAAAAATAATGTATTTCCACCCAAGTAACAAAACACACAAAAGATGCTTGTTTGGAAAAAAGGGTTTTCAACATGTTTCGAAGATCAATTCTCGTTCATCTAAAAAAAAAAAAAAAGATTAGGCATTTTCTAAATCAAGAAAAAGACGAAAATTGATTTTTTTTTTGAGATTGAGAAATTGAAGTGATCGGAAAACACTACAAGAAAAGGTATGTTATTGTTCTTTCAATACTAATACAACCTCGATTGATTTTTTTTTCATTAACCCGATTAGGATTTCAATTTTTTTTCATTATTAGTTTTTTCATTGAGATATGAATATATAGTTTTGTATGTTGTTTTATGTATGGGTGAGCAGAATCCGATTTGATTCGAAAAACTCGATAAAAACTTCAAATTTTGAAGTAAATAGTTCGAGTTATTTGAGTTAATCAAGTTATTCAGATCAAATCGAATAAAAGATTAAGTTTCCGTTTAACTCGAATTTGAATTACACAATTCGAGTTATTCAAAAATCCGAATAAAAAAAAAAAGCAAAACTACGTTGTTTTGATAAATGTTTATTTTTTCTAAAGTTGAAAGTCAAAACCATTGAGTTCAAACGCAAAACTACGTTGTTTTGATAAATGATTATTCATTAAGCTAAAAGACAAAACCATTATATTGTTTATATAGTTAAACAATCTTGTACTTTATCTATTAATTAAATAATTAGTCCATGTAAATGCAACATTGAGTATAATTAATAGAATTCGTTAACTCGACTCGACTTCACTCAAAATTTTTTGACTCGATTCAAAAAAAATTCAAATTGAATTCGGTTGCTAAAATAGGTCTCATCAACTCAATTAATTCTAAATTTTTTGATTCGATTTGACTTGACTAGATCGAATACCCACCCTCAATTTTATGGGTATATTGCGGGGGTAGTTCTTCCTATGAAAAAGCATGATACACATTCTTTTTTGATACCAAATCGCACGTAAAAAAGAGAGAAAGTGTTCATTCAAAAAATAGTAAAGCAAATATAACATAAACGAATTAGTAAGGTTTAAACTAGAACTTAGCCAAAAAAAAAAAAAGGAAGTTTAAACTAGAAAGCCTTGGATTTTAAAGTCAAAAGACTCTTCAGATTGTTTGGCAGCATTATCAAGAAGACCCTTGAGAGTGCTATATTTTGAGTGTGGTGTGATCATTGATATTATAGACTGCATCAACTACAAAAATATCTAAATGTTAGAAATAGCTAGATAATATTTCCAACGAAACTTACAATTGGTAGCAATGAAAAGTTTATGAACGAGTTTGCTTCTACTCTATGCAACTGACAAAGTGCTGTTGTAGATGTTTTTTTAAGGGTCAAAATGGTTATCATTGTAGTATTCACAGAACTGAAAACTTTTGTTTTGATTGTAAAAAAAAAAAGCGAACATTACCAATATTTATTTTTTAAAAGGTAAAATTTTATTAAGTAAAAAAAAAAATTAGTATAACTGTTAAAAAGGAAAGTAGATTAATTTAAGATATGCAAGCGATAAGATTATTGTGAATATAGAATAATTAACTTTTATAGATTAGAAAATGATTAAATTACTCCTAGATTGTAGGGCTGCTATTACCTATATATAGGTGTTATATCACAATTGTAATCATATTAGAAAATAATATTCTTTTCTTATTTTCCATCTATTTTTTATTTGGTATCAAAGCTGAAAATTTTTTCCCAACTCCCAACAAAAAACCCTAAAAATATTTTCAACCGTTTTTAACCATGTCAGAAACTTCATCAAACCCTACTTTCTCATCCGCCTAACCAAAGTCTATTGAAAATCATGTTTCCGACTCCGAATCGCATTCTATTCAAATCACCAATACCACATTAAGTGGTGAAATTTTTTTGTGTTGGTCTCAATCCATCCGAATGTATACTCGGGAGCGAGGAAAGATTAGCTACCTGATTGGAGATAAGCAACCACCGGCAAAGGAGGATCCCTCTTGTGCTTTTTGGGACGCTGAAAATTCCATGGTTATGATATGACTTGTAAATTCCATGGAGAAAGATATTAGTTCCAATTATATTTGTTATTTTATAGTTAAAGAACTTTGGGATAATGTTAATCAGATGTATTCTGATTTGGGAAATCAGTCCCAAATATATGAGTTGGCTATAAAACTTGGAGAGATTCGTCAAGGAGAGGACAATGTCACCAAGTATTCCAATTCATTGAGAAGATTATGATAAGATTTGGATTTGTTTAATGATTATGAATGGAAGTCTCTAGAAGATTGTAAGAACTATAAAAAGATGGAAGAAGATCATCGCATTTACAAATTTTTTATTGGATTAACTGTCGAATTTGATGAAGTAGAGGGGAGAATTATAGGTCGGTAGCTCACCGGTGAAGTATTTGTAGAAGTTAGAAGAGAAGAAAGTCGTAGAATCATGATGCTTGGAGAAAAAGAAAACTTTTGTACCACTTGAGAGCTCACCTTAATGACTTCCGATGCCAATATAGCCCAACTGAGACAACAAGGACAAAAGTCTCAAGTGTGGTGCGGTTTTTACAAAAAAACCACGTCGTACTCGAGAAACCTGCTAGAAAATTCATGGCAAACCAACAAATTGGAAGAGAAAAAGATCCAACGATAAGCCTAATAGTGCTTTTTCCTCTACAAGTGAAGCTTAGACAGGTCCGTTCAAAAAAGAGCACCTAGATCAACTTCTAAAACTGCTAAAATCTAATTCCTCATCTGGTATTCCTAGTGGTTCTCTCGCTCGAACAAGTAGCAACCCTAATGCTCTATCTTGTAGACAAAATTCTTTGCCATGGATCATTGATTCAGGAGCTTCTGATCACATGACCTCTTTGTCACACCTGTTTGATACCCTATTCCCTCTGTTCTATGAAAAACAAATTAGAGTTGCAGATGATAATTTTTCCTCTATTGCAGGAAGAGGAAAAATAAAATTTTCAAAGGATATACATCTTGAATCTGTTTTGAATGTTTCTAATTTTTCCTACAACCTATTATCAATCAGCAAATTAACTAAAAAATTGTTATGTTGTTTCCTTTGATTCTCATTGCGAGGTTTCGGACCAAATCTCGGGGAGGGTGATTGGCAGTGTTAGGATGATCGACGACCCATATTATTTTGATGATTATTGTTCTGCGAATAATAAAACTCAAGGCTTGAGTGATATTAGTTCAAGTTCTGTTCGTGACCAAATTATGCTTCGGCATAATAGATTAGGACATCCTAGTTTTTCTTATCTAAAATACTTGTTTCTAAACCTGTTTAAAAATTGGAGTTCTTTCTTCTTTTCAATGTGAGAGTTGTGTCTATCCCCACATGATGTGAGCAGTAATTAGCCTACTCCTAGAATAGCTCCTACTGAGATCCAGCTGCACACTTGACCTATGTTACTGGGACTGTTCACCATTCAAGGCATATCCGGACATGGGTATAAAACCAAACCTCCAAATACACGAAAATGTTTTTCTAAAGAAAGTTGAACACATAATTCACACCTGAGTAGGATTAACGTAGCTTTCCAGCAAAGACAACAGAAAATCAAGACAAGAAAACGGGTCTGACCTGCAACCTAGGATATCAGATTAGTTAATGCAGGGCAAAAGATCTATTATTAATTATTACAACTCTATAAACTGAAACAACTGTCTTGTTTGTCCTTTCCAGTGGGGAAGGAATTTCATAACAAAACCAATGAAACAAAAGTTAAGCAACAGAAAAAAGATGATCTTTTGTCATGGTTTCCCATGCCTTTGGACCTTAGTTCTTATGCATTACTGGCTCTCACCGTTGAATATTGAAGCTGTAGCATCATTCTCATACTTTGAGTGCAACTAAACACAAAATCGAATAGTCAACCAAAGGGAAAGAAAGGAAAGATGAGAGGAACAAAGAACTCAAGCAGTAAAATGGAATCAGCACTGAGAAGCAGAAAATTGACTTTGTTCAGTCTGAACAATCTATTATGGTGATCAAATGAGAATAGAGCACTTTTGGCATTCAATGTCAGTGAATGGTGAGTATAAATCAACTTAAAAATTGGTTAGACTGCTAACCAAGAAAAAAAAAGTACATTTACTACATCAAAGATTTAAAGACCTAAGCTTAACCACTGCGGGGATCTTGTATCCATCATCCTCTTCACTACATCTTTTACAAAAGAATCAAAACAAGTTAAGCAACAACCTTTCATTAAGCTTGCCTGCTTGGTTGCCACTCTTTCAATGTGCGTACAATTTGATAGTGGAGGCACAACATGAACTTCGCTCCTCATATGCTCAAGCCCACAAGCAGCCAACAACGTGTGCATGGCACTTGTTGCTATGTCCTTATAAGTACCATTGTCTGCATGTATAAGCATAAAAAAGCATTTGAAAATTTTCCAGACAGAAGACATGGCTCAATTAATCACAAAGTACAAATCACTCCAAAACAAAAATGTGATTAAAAAACCAAACTGAAAAACAGATGCACACACTAATGATTAATGCATATCGTGCTCTTTAGACAAATAAAACTGCAGACCACAGGTCTGGAAATATCCCTGACATGAAGTTGATTACAGATGGGCTTAACTTACCTAAATCAATATTAGTGGACAAGGCTTTCAAATGGCTTCTGACCATTCCTTGCAACTGTTCCTTGGCCATTGAAAAGTTATTTTCATCTCTAACAGAAAAAGGTAAAGCAAAACCATCAGGCCCAGTGTTTGATCCATTGATGCACTGACAGAGTTGCTCGTTTGAACTGATACCAGAAAGTTCAGGCCATAACGTCAAGTTGACCAATCTATTGGTTGTTGGGGTGGTTGAATCCTCAACTGCTTGCCTTCTCAAATTTTCCAACCTTGAAGAAGATAAGTCCCTACTTGACACTGAAGAAGAGGGATTATCCTGTAATCTCTCCTCAAACACTGTTTGCTGTTGAGTTCCCGTATCTTGAGTCCTAGCTTGTTGAACTGTTGTTTCCGTACTCTGATCAGTGTGAGAGTTCACGAAATCAGTGCCCATATTGGCGGTTGAAATCCCATCAGTCCTACCAGCCATAAAATTCATCCTATTGATTGAACGAAGATTTTGAATCTGGCGATGCAACCATCGCCTTCCAGTCAGAGTTGGAGCCCCTGCTCCAGTTACCGGAGAAACAACGGGAACATCTACGGCAGGAAATCTAGGAGATGAGTAACCCACAAAATTGGGAATTGATGGCATAGGAGGTGAAGGACCTATAATGGAGTCTAAACCTTCTCCAAAATTTACTGTGGGTGAAAATCTATTGTACAAATTGTTTATTATCCTATGATCAGGCAAAGAATCTTGAACTTGGGAACTAGAGGACCCAGTAGCAACAGGCCTGCAACCATCACAGTACCAATTATCTTCAGGTACTTCCCGACCGAGACCAACACAATAGGTGTGTGCTGACGAATCACAAATATCACATAATAACATGAGTTCATCATCCCCACCTTGGTGGCATTCAGAACAAATGACATTCTCATATGGATCAAGATAGCTTCTCAGTTCTTCCTCGGAAGGTTGGTAGACCTGTATACAAGAAAAACATGCCCATTTCCAACCACAAATAAGAAACTGAAGTAAACGAAAAACAATTACACATAAAATCCTTAGGAGTAATAAAACGTACCTGATCACGCTTAGTTACTTGGATCACCACCTCTCTCGAATCAACTCCAGCTGCTGATCTTGCAGGCTTACTGATAGTTTCAAACCTTTGCTTGCACAATGGGCAACGAGATTCCACTTTTGACCACTCCATAATGCAGGTAAAACAAAAATAATGACTGCAACAGTTCAGTGTGCCCCTCAATCTTCGCTTGTCTTCCTCAGAGAGACAAATGCCACAAACTCGCTTCATTACTTCAGCCTTCGTTTCCTCTATCTTCTCCTTACCCTTTCTTCCTGGAGGTTTCTTAGGTTGGCCTAGCTCCTCAAGCTCCTGAATTCTCTTTGATGCTGATGAACTCCTCAAACTAGTTTTTAAACTTCCACAAAATTGATTGGCTTCTTTCATTTGCTCTCTCTCTTCCTCTGAGACAGTATACTCGTAATCAGATGATCCAGATGACACAAAATCCGAATCTGATGGTACAATATATGCCTTTTTTTTCCGTCCTGCATTAGTTCTGCTCTTTTGTCTCAGAGCTGGAGTGTTGTCTATAAAACCACAATCATCATTATCATCTTCTTCTTCGGCCCTTTTCCTCTTCAACCGCCGTTTCTTCATTCCTTGTCTTCTCGAAGGCTTCTTAGAAACTGCAGACCTCTTCCTCTTTGTCCTATGTTTAGAAGGGTACTTCTTCCGCAAAACTTGCTTACTAACTTTTGTTTTGTTTTTCTTCTTTTTCATAGTCAATTCCTCTTCCTCATCTAAACAATCCTCTTCATCCGGAGTGAATTCTTCATCCAAACAATCCTCTTCATCCGGAGTGAATTCCTCATCCAAACAATCTTCTACATCTGGAGTGAACTCCTCATCGTCATCTTCCTTTTCTTCTTCTTCCTCCTCATAATCCTTGTCTTCATCTTCTTCAATAGACACGCTTTCTCGCTTTACAGATTTTTTATCTGCAATCTTCCTCTCCCTTACCGAAGATATCCGTTCTCTTTTCAAGCTAACAACCTCCCTCACCTCTTCCTCTTCCTCTTCTTCCTCCTCATAATCCTCGTCTTCATCTTCTTCAACAGACACGGTTTCCCACTTCACAGAATTTTTATCCACAATCTTCCTCTCCCTTACCGAAGATATCTGTCCTCTTTTCAACCTAACAACCTCTCTCACCTCGTCCTCTTCCTCCTCATTGTAACCCCGAAAGCCCTCTTCTGATGCACATTCATCTAAGGAAGAACAATAATATTCAGCATCATCATCAGATCCTTCATTTCCCTCCGAAGCTACATAATCTTCATCTGAATCATCTGAGCTCTCATGTTTCGATCTAACCCTTTTCTTAAAATTGCTTGAATGATCAACCTTCCCTTCCCTTACCATCTAATATTGCACCCAAAACCGAAAAGAACCAAATTAACTATAAATCTTCTTTGGTTAACAAAGAACCATTACGGTATCAAAATGAATCCTAAGCTTCCATAGGCTCACTCAAATTGCGTACACAAATTAAATACAAACATTTTAATCGAAAAATAATCATCTCTACCTCGAATTTATCATAATCATCAAATCTTTATAACCATACAAAACTTAAGAAAACAAAGAAACCCAAAATCACAAAAACAAACATACTAAAGTTTTCATTGACAAAATTTATCAGATTTCACAAGAATCAGAACCCAGAGGAAATTAACCGTTGCTTTGCTTATAGTTCTTTTTTTTCTTTTACAATTCAAATCAGGACAGCTTTTAAAGAAGAAGAGCATCAATAAATATCTAAATAAAGCGTTCAAATATCCGTAAAAATTAAACGAGAGAGAGAGAGAGAATAATTACCTGGCAGGAGGAAGACAGAACTGATAAACAAAGGAAAAAAAGATTTCTATTTCTGATTTTTCTGCAATGTCTGAAAATCTTTTCAGGCTGTAGCGTTTCCTTTGTTAGTTTATATAAACAGTAATATTTGCTTTTACATAAAATTATTTTTATATAAATACAAACGTTGATAAAAATAATTATCGGCTACGCAACTTCTCGACCTCAACGCGGAGGGGTTAGGACTTAATTACCAAAATACCCTTGATAACAGTTTGATAATAAAATACCCTTCATAGTAATTAAATTTCCCACTCAGATATTTAAATTCCTTTTGTTAAAAGTAATTAAACTATGATATCATTTACGCCGTTAAATTTTATAACCAATTATTTCTTGACACGTTATATTTATATTTTTAATTAATTAACCTTTAAAAAGTTTTAAAAGATATCCACCTCCTTCCCTCTCTTTCTTTCCTCATCTTCTTTTCTTTCTTTTTTAACATTTTGGAGCGAATTAATATTTTAATTATTATTTATAATTTAATGTGTTTTATATAATAATTATATTAGGTATACAATTATTTTTATATTAAAATTTATTTTAAATATATAAATTAAACTTTACAAATAATTAACATTAATTAATTATAAATATTTAAAATTTATTTTTCATGTATCAAAATATTAATAATGAATTATTTTTTATATATTTTTTTAAAATATCACTATGTTAACGAATTTAAACATTATTTAAATGCATATTTTTATTTCACACCATCATGTTTAAAATAGATATTTTATTTCTCAAAAATTCTTTTTGAAAACAATATTAAACATTATGACATATTTAGTTTATTGAAATGAAATAAAACTGTAATGAAATAATTATTATATGAGAATATAATAAGGTTGCTATTGAATTGAATAGGCATAACAATGTTTGGTTGGATGAAATGGAATGAGTATCGTAATAATATTCATGTGTTTGATTGAGAGAAAAAAAAATACTCGACTGAAGAATATGCCCTTTAATAAATTAAATTATGTTTTTATTTTTGTAAAATATTAAAAAACAAAAATATCAAATGTTGAAATGACAAATTTACCCGTTCATTTTTTTTATAAAAATGTAAAAATCATAAAATAATAAAATTTCACTATATATAAATATAGTTAAAATATAATATCTATTATTATAATGAAAATAATATTTAAAATACATAATTAACAAAACAATACGTATAAATGTATTTTCCACATTATTTTCTATCAAAAGAATAATATTTAAATATAAAATATGTTATTTTTTATTTTATTCTGAAATTTAGAAATAATATTTATATTAAATTATATTAAAAGATTTTTCTTTATTTTCTTCATCTTCTCCATATTCGTTGGTACCCTTTCTCTCGCCAAATTCATCTTCACCTTCAACCTTTTTCCAGGATCAAACAGATCACCGTCGCTGCTGCTACCTTCCGCCCCCATCAGCCACCAACCACTGTCGTTGCTGCTTCCTTCCACCACCTTCAGCCACCAATATGAATTTACCCAAATTTTAGCAAGAACTTTTTTTGATCTCCTCTTTCATATTTTCCATTTTGCTTTTCCTAAAAACCTTTCAAAAGCCTATCTCCAAAGCTTCTGTATCAAAATTCTCCTCCTTTTTTTTTGGTTACTTTGTTTACTAAAAGCCATTACATGTGGTTGAAACCCATTGAAAATGTGAACAAATCAAAACTTTTATGGATCGATAAGTACTGCGGTGAATTTTAGCTCTTTTTTGTTCATCTATCATACCTGTAAAAAAAAAAAAAAAACTTTTGGACAACAAAGCATCTTTCTGCAAATCTCAATTCATAGACCGTCTGATGGGTGGTGATCCGAGATTGGTTCTGGTTTCTTTCATTAGTTATTTTATGGAAATTGATGGAGATAATCAGAAAAGAACAATGAACAAGACTGAAATAAAGATCGGAAATAATATGAAATCATGGGCAAATTTGTCTAAAAGAACATTGTTGGTATTTCTTGCTCTGCCGAATTGCCCATTCTTTGCACTCTTCTCTGGAAGCTAGTGCACCCATAAACAGCAAAAGCTCTTGATCTCCAGAGTGACTCCTCTAAAGACAGTGCTTGACGAGAATCTGATCGTGCCACTCTCTTTGCGAGCGTCAACTGCTGCTTTAATTCTCATAACAGCTTCCTCTCTGGACACCACCTTCCGGCCTTGTGTATGACCACAAGCTTTTGGGGACACCTAACAGTGAAGTTCGATAAAAACCCAAGCCTCAAAATATGAACAAAACCAAGTATCTGTTGTATGTAAAACTTTAAACAGTACATCAAACCGAATAAACTTTTTAAAAACATTTTTTCAATGCATATTTTGAATTTAAAAAACAATGAGAAATTAGCCCTTACTCCTGTTTTTATTCTTTCCTTTCTTTCTTCGACTTGGAAAGTATGGAATGAGATTCATTGATCCTTCTCCCAACAGTAGGTAAAAAATACCATTACTTCTGTTTATCTAAAATCTGTTTTTCAATCAATCTAAATTCATTGGGGGAGGAGATCCCTATTGGTTCTACAGTGCTAATGTTAGAAAAATATTGTTGTAATTTCTCATCTGTATTCTTCTAATTGGTTATCACTGCTTGGAGCCTTCATTCTTTATTCCTTTTTTTGTTAGTAAAGCCTACCAATGCATTCCAAGTTAAGACACCCTTCTTTTAATAGAATTTTACAAAGCTAACAACAAACTCGAAATAAAAAGCAAAAAGACCAAAAAAAAAAAAAAAAAAAAAAAAAAAACACATGCCTTTATGCTTCTACTTTTTATTTCTTGGTAATTTTGGCAATGCATCTTTGTGCTTTGAATGTTTCTTGTTGTCGGTTGGTAGATTTTTTCTCTTTTTGGTCTTATTAAAGATGGCAAGATTATGGAAGCTTGAGAAAAAATTTAAAAAAAATTAAGTGTTTTTTCAATTAAATAATATTTTTATTTTACATAATTATTGTGAAGCAATTTTATTTAATCTTTTAATAAAATCAAATTATATAAATTATTTTTAATTAGAATTTATAATAATAAAATTTTAAATCATAATTAAAGCATAAAAGAAATTAATAATAGAAGTTGAACTTTATTTTTTTGATTGTTTTTATCTTGAATTAAAATCCCTAAATATTTGATGCGAGGAAATATTTAGTATACTATTAATAGAGTTTTAGACTTCACAAGCAGTGTCAGAAAATTAATAATTGTCATATATAATTATTATAAAATATAAAAGAAAACATATAACAATTTTTTAATGCTGTTTGTGTAATAAAAAGAGAGAGTAAACTATTAGTATATCAAAATATTAAACCCTTATTTGATTTTGTATATTATAAAAAAATTACATTTATTTTAGTGTGGTATTTGGTATATTGATAGTTACTTTTTATTTTATTTTATTTTATTTTACAAGCAATTTTAAAAAATTCATTAATCTTTTTTTTTTAAATATTTTACTATAATCTTATATGAAATTTGTCAACTCTTGACTTTGCTTGTAGAGTTTAAAAACTTCATTGATCGTTCACCAAATATTTTCCTTTTATTTTAGAGTAATAAATTTTAGTTTTATCGACATATAATTAATATACCAAAAATAATAATTTAAATTATAACGATAATATAATTTAACATGGAAATCAAGTTGTTGATTGGGTTTTATTTCGATTGGCATCAATATTATTGCCAGTGTAAAACGACATTGGTTCTAGTGCGTTGAAGCATATTATCTTTCTATTTAAAGGTTGGACATAAGCTATGGATAATTTTAGGCATTATATAAAAGAGAGCATATGTGATAAGAACATATAATAAGATTAATATTAAAAAAAAATGGAAATCAAATTTCAATAAAAATATAATATTTTGAATTTAATATTTATTACTATTCTGATTTGGAAAAAAAATAAAATATATTCTAATTAATTAACAATAACTCTTCATATTTATAATAATTTATTTATTGAGGATAATGGTGGTTTTGTCACTGGGAAAGCTCAGCGTTTTAAAAGGTACATGTTTTTTTATGCTTTCTGTGGCAGGAAAAGTTGTTGACGGATAATGGAAGAAGACAAAGATACGAGAGTGATGATGATAATTGTCTTTTGTGTAATGGTGGCTTGAAAAGGGGGTTCATTCAGTTCGAGATTGCTCCTTCACTAAAGCTGTATGACTAGCGATGGTTCCAAGGCAAGCTTTGAGTATGTTTTTCTCTTTGACGTTTAAGGAGTGGCTATTATGGAACTTGTAGAATAAAAGTAGCGTGAGTAGTGATGATATTGATTGGCAAACTTTGTTTGTAATTTTACGTTGGCTACTTTGAAAAAATAGAAATATGTCTGCTTTTTTAATAGTCACATGGGCACCCAAGTCATCGTAGATACAAGTTATATTTGGGCTAGGAGTTGTTAGGATTCGAATGTGAAAATGAAACTATTGAGAATCATGAGGGTTCTTTCGAGTTGCTCGCCTCTAGAAATGGGTTAGATAAAGATTAATTCAGATGGGGCGGTGTCGACTAGGGGGCAAAGTGCTTTTATTGGAGGAGTGTTAAGGGATTCGAATGCAAATTGGTTGTGGATTATACGATGAGTTTCAGCAAAGAATCAATTTTTAAGGTTGAGACGAGAGCGATGTTGGAAGGTTTTTTTATAGCTTGGGATAGGATAAGGGGTTCAGAAAGGTTGAAGTTGAGTTTGATAATGCTTTGTTGGTTGAATTAATCTTGTCTGGTGGAGGAGTCAATAATAGCTTAGTGGAATTAAAATTAGTACATCGGTTGTTGCGTCGAAGATGGGAGGTTCATGTTCGACATATTTTGAGGGATCATAATGGGGTTGCAGATCACGTGGCTAAATATGTTGACATAAGAGACTTTTTGCTCTGTTTGTTTGCGGTTCCGCCGGTTTTGGTTACAAATTTATAGGTTGAAGATCATAATGGATCTAAATCCTTTTAATTGATGAATTGATTGTTGTAATCACTTTATGCCGTCTCTTTTCTATAAAAAAAAATATTAAAAGACTCTTATTTTTTTTAGAACGGGATAAATTAAAAGGTTTATTTTAGGTATATATCTTTTTTCTTATTGTGATGATAAAGGAAGACAATTATTCTTCTAATTATTTTTAATTCTTGTAGTGAGTAAAAACATTTGGGGTACAATTTAATGATATATGTTTGTTCAAATGAAATTATAAATTTTTTTTGACAAGATACAGTTGTGAATTGATAAAAGAAAAATGAAAAACCAGGACAATGAATTCACAGTTCAATTGATTGAACAATTTATGAAATTTTAATACTTCTTAAATGTTGTTTTATTAATTTTTTAATCTAATTATCACTAAATTGACGATTGAAGGAATTAAATCGATTCAATCGAGAGTCAATAATTTAACTCAATCGATCATCAAATTGATTTTTACAAATTAATCGATTAAAGTCCGAACTTGTTTCCCTTGAATTGCCTCGTCAATTTTTAATGGGTTTATATGACTATTTTCGGTACTTTGCATTCCCAAATACTGAGTGTGGATCCTCTTTCTACTCTTAACACAGCATATTTGTTGGTTAGTCAATAGGAAAGGCATAAAAAAATTGTGATGGGTTGTGAGGAAAGGGAAATAGTAAGCTTTGTAGTAAGGCAATAAATCCAAATTGGCGACCAGCATCTGCAGGTTCTCAATTGATTGCCTAGACTACGATTATGACCCCTATTATCAACAACTAGGATGGCCCAGGTCAGGTCGGGGTCGTGGACGAAACAAAAGAAGTGGCAATAGCCCAGCAGGGCGTATTGGACGCCCATATTCTCAAGAGCAACATGGCTTTAGCAATTAGTACATCAAGTGGTTCCTTTGATACCACTGATTAGGTCCAACGACTAGTATCATTGACTGGAACTTCTCCATCTAGTGATGCAAATTGTTTGGTAAGGCATATTTCAATTGAACGGCGCTGCATCTCACCATGTCACCCAAATTTTGAATGTATTAGTTGATGCTATTACTATTCACCGTTCTCCTATGGGTCTTCCTAATGGAACATAAACATCATCGATCAAATTTGGACAAGCTAGACTCGCTCCATACCTTATCTTGTAGGATGTTTTATTTGTGCCGCATTTAGCTTCTGATATTGTTTTTATTACGTAATTAGTTGCAGACTATGAGTGTCATGTTACATTCCCTAATAACGTAACACCCTTAATCCGTTCTGATGTACCATACGAATAGGAAATACGACCAGAACACTAACATAATAAATACCTTTGTTTTATTCAAGAAATTAAACTTAAAAATATTTTTTTATAAAATTACATAAATATTTATATTGTTTTATGCTTTTTCAAAACAAAGTTCACAGCCTTATAATGCCTAAGCAATTTGTAAAGTAAGGGAATGCTACTTAATTTGTAAAAGGTTACTTAAATTCCTTAAGGATTTACATTACATTAAATTTCTAAAAAAGATCAAAGTTCGCTTACCCAAATCAAAGCTCAAAGTTGACAAAGAAAACCTTAGCTTCCTTGTGTTCTTGCCATGAAAATGAAGACGATAAGGGAAAAATGATTTCTTTTTCACTAAATTTTCTTTTAACTTAATATATATATGGCAATTTTGTAATTTTTAAGACTTTCATCATTAAGTCTTAATTAATCACTTTTAACCTTAATAAGACTTATTTTCACCTAATATGAATCATACTAATCCACCAACTAACACTCCTTTGGTTAATTTACTCATTTGGTCCTTCTAATTAAACATCTATACGTTTACCCCTTTTATGATTTAGTTCTTTCTATTCAATTAATTATCTAATCAATAAAATTTTTGAACTATAATTTCATACAATGCATATATCACCATATTTATTTAAATAAATAAATTTACAATTCGACTCATCGGATTTATGATTCCGAAATCACTATTTTCGACACCTCTGAAAATCGGGTTGTTACAACCACAAACTTCCTTTCCAACAATGAGTTAACTTACAACATTGGAAATTAATTCACAAGTTAAAACAAACACACTGAACATTCCGTCCTTCAGAATGGTGATAAAGAAAACAACTCAAATAATTAACACTGATCGTTCTTCATTATAGACATAAACAATAGAAACGGACAATCAACTATCTTATTTTAGACTATGAAAGTTGCAATGTGAAGCTATTTCAATGCAAAAATAGTAACTTTAAAAAAAAACTAAAAAAAGAACAACAATCTGTTTCTTATCGCATTAACGTAAGACAAAAATTAAATGAGACAATACTTACCCATCATCGACTACAAGACCACCATTTTCACAACCTTAGAAAAAAAAAGAATCAGGGAAGTTAGGGTTCTTGGAAGAAGAAACAAAGAAAGAGAAAAACGGAGAGATAAATAAGAGGGGAAGTTCCTACTTTTATATTAAAGCAGACATAGATCCCAAGAGTAAGACAATCTAACGAGCGATAAGGATGAGAATAAAAAATAAGAAACCAACAAAAAAAATTATACAATTAAATATTGGTGTTGTAAGAGAAACTCATTTTTCTAGAGATTTAGAAAAACTTTTAAAAAGTATATATGTTTTTTTTTTCTTATTCCTCATTATATGAGAAAAGTAGAGAAAGAGAAGGAAAGAAAACCCAGATTCCAAACATATTGAATGGCGTAAGAACAAACTTTGAAAAATAAATAAATAACAAAGAACATAAAAAAAAGCACCTTTAATTTGAGAAAGAGTGGCTCCACCAGATTGAGAGCTTTGATGCAGTTAAACCAAGAGCATATATTCATACCAATCGAAAGATTGAAGGTAGAGTTTGGAATGGGAGTGGGTGGGAACTTGCATGAGAAAGAGAGGGAACGAGCGGGACCACGCAATGATGATGGGCAATGGCAACAAAGGGAGTGGGAGATAGAGTGGTCGTCGGAGTGGAGACAACTATCGACGGGCAGCACTTAGGGATTTTGATTTTAGGAACTGATCGATTTAGGAATAAGGGGAGGAGAGCTGATCACTTAGGATTTTCTGTTATTAGGAATAAGAGATTTTTTTGATTTAGCTGATCACTTTGTGAAATGGCGCCGTTTCAATAAAACGTAAATAAATTCGCGGGGTTTATGGGACAACGCCGCTATTGCTTAACCTTTAGCGGTGTTTTTCTCATAAATGCCACTAATGCTCTTTACATTTTGCAGCGTTTTCTCACAAACGTCACTATTGCTCTTACCTTTTACAGCATTTTTTTTTCAAAAAATGCCGCTATTGATTCATCTTTTGCGGTGTTGATGGAAAAACGCCTTTATTGCTTAATATATCTCATTTATAAAATATTATAATTTTTTAACTTTATAAATATTTGTTGGCATAACATAATATAAGATGAAATAATTTATATAAAAAATGTTATTTCAATAGTGATAATTTGACAAATATATATTTTATATAAATACTTTAAAATTGAAATTTAAAAAATTAGTAAATTGATAATTATACACGATTTAATTTAAAAAAATAAAATTGATAAATTTAAAATTTAAAATAATTTTTATTTTTCGTATTTAATTCCTAATCATATTTATAATTCAATTATAAATATCTTTTTTCTTCCTAATCACCTTTTTTAACATGATTAATTTATTACATTTCAATTATAAAATTATCTTCTATCTTCACAACCCTAGCCACTCTCATCCATGACCTTCTCTTGTTGATCTCGACACCAAATTGAAACTCCTTCTCATCTTACAACTTGAACCTTTGTGAAACGATGTGAAAACTACAAATTTCCGAATAAAAGTTCAAATTAAACTACTCCAATCTACTTTTTTCTTCTTCGTCGTCGCCATCATCGTTTTTTTCATTTCCAATAATTCAATTTATGTTAAAATTTTTTCATTTGCTATATTCAAACACAGCAGAGAAAGATTCATTAATAAAAACACAACAGAGAAAGAGGAGGAAGAAAAACCTACCTTGCCAGATGCAACGAAAGAAATTTTGAAGTATAGGCGAGATCTGTGAAATTTTGGGAGGATTAGAGGCGAGGACTGTGAAGTACATAACTGAAACGGTGCATTTTGAAAACGTAATTCATAAGCACATTTGGGATTTGGTTATTGACACTGTGCGTTTTGTTTTAAATGGGTTCAAAATGGTGAGTTTTGATTTGATAATTCAAATTAAAGTTTATGTTTTTGTTTCGAAAACTTTGAAAGACCATAACTTTGCGCTCGGTTGTCTGATTGAGATGATTTTTTTATTTCGAATAACTTTTCGAGATCTATGCGCTGACAAACAGCCAAAGGGAATTTGCTGACATTTTCGTCCAAAACGATCCTTTTTTGCCTTTAAATTTTGATTTTTTCAGTTTAAATTTGAATTCTAAAACATTCAAACTATTATTCTTCTTGCTTATTCGAAGCAAACACGAATTTTTTTATAGAATTATCTTATTATTTTTTTCATATTTGACACGTGTACGAAATAGGTCTGATAAATCTTTAAAACACGTAATATAAGTAAAATAATAATATTATTTCATTAGTATGTCAATTAATCAATTTGATTTTTATTGTTAAGATGCTTGCCTATTTTCCTTATGATCTTGGTTCAAACCCTATTGTTAACAAATTAAATTATTTTTTATACAATATTATATTAATATAATTAAAGATAATTAAAATTTTCTCTTAATGTATCAATTAAATGATTTAAGCTTAATTGGTTAAAATGCTTGTCCTGTTTCCTTACCGCCCTGATTTGAATCTCTTTAATAGCAAATTGAATTATTTTTCTACTTATGAAGTTTAAATCTTTTTCCGTTAATAGATTGAGTGAATCACCTCTTGAATTTTACATTGAATCATCTTGTGGTGAAACGGTGCCGTTTCAATAAAAGTAAAGAGCATTGGCGGCGTTTTCCCATAAACACCGTTAATACTCTTTACTTTTTGCGGCGTTTTCTCATAAACGTCACTATAACTCTTTACCTTTTGCGACGTTCTCCAAAAATGTCATTATTGCTTTAGCTTTTGCGGCGTTTATGCTCTTTACCTTTGGTGGATTTTTTGGGAAAAACGTCGTTATTGTTTTACCTTTTGCAACATTTTTAATAACGCCACTAAAAACCCCGTTAAAAACCTGTTTTGTTGTAGTGAATTCATAATTCATAATTCCGAGAACTCCTTCGTATGTTATGCCTCTTTTATCACTTTCCATCATTTCTAGTTTTATATATTACATACAAATTCATGTATCTAGTTTACCAAGAAAGAAAAGAATTCAAAGATAGTTGAGCAGTCCAATTCAGTGACTTGGAATTATTAATGGCATCCATTAACGCTGAAATATAGAGGGACCATTTTATATTTATGACAATAAGGGAACTGGGGATGAAGACGGGGACAATGCTAAACTCTTTGCCCTAAAAGAAGGACATTGTCTGCTTGAACTTTACATTTCCTTTGACCAGATGCCGTCTTTGTCAAAAGAAGGTTTTGGACGAAATAATCTCACAAGTCTTTGCCTGAAATACAGGTTTCTTACACTAAATTAAGCTATTAAAAGGGACCATTCCCTTCATATAATATATAAATATGAATATTCCCCTTTCCTAATAAACAGATGAACAGGCTATGTGAAGATATATGTTCCGACTGTACGCAAAAGATCAACCAGGATGACGAGACCTGTGAAATTGGTGATTGAAGGTTGAGATAAAAAACCTGGGTTTTTCCCCATTAAGAAACCAACATAAATATGTGTAGCTTTTGAGAAAGGGATTAAGATTGGGCATACTTTCTTCTCTTTTCTGTGCCAACCAAACCCTGAAATTTAGGTTTTATGCGACTGCACCCTAATAGCTTTATGGCACAATAATTAACAAGAAAGCTAAAAGAAATAGACCCCATAGTCTATATATGAACAAGGTATGATATTGCATCTGATGGTATCTTTATACGAGCGATCGAGTCCTTTTTGCACTCCCGGTCCCTGGAAGACGACAAAGCTCGATCTTTTGTCTGAAAAGGTAGCTAAAGGTGATCCGTTTCTTTTGAATTATATATGAACATGTTGTTGGACACTTGTCCTAATTAATGATGATTTTGTTGCAGGGTTCTCTGCCTACGTATACATATATCAATGCAATTATGGGGAAGTTATTTTCAAATCATTTCAAGATTTAGATGCCTAAATTCAGTCAAGTCGAGTGAGAGAATTCCTGCAGCTTTAGAGACAGACATGCTTAAGTTGGAAAAAAAAATAAAAAATCATGGCAAGTCGTATGTGTTCTCTTGTAATGGTGCAAGACATGTGTGAAGATGTGGTTCATGTCTGAAAGTTTGATAAAGAAGATAGATAATTATTTTTAAAGTAATGTATTTATATACGTTTTGTGTTATATAAAAAGAGGACAAAACTTTAATAAGGATACGATTAACGCGACTTAAACTCATATCATACTTAAGGTAATGAATATCTTTGCCCATGAAACCAATACATATGATTCGATATTTTTTAACAACAAAAGAAGAGAAGCTTTATTTTTTAAAATAAAATCAACTTAAAAATCAATAAGATTATCAAACACATTTAAAATTTTTCATTTAATTGAAAATAAAAATTTTCAATGATTTATCAAACAAAGCTTTATTTTTCAGTTTATCAAACAGCACTTAAACTTTTCTCAAATAAACATATTCATTTTTTGCTACTAATTTCTATTGTCATATGTGCTGCACATGATTTTACATGTTTTGATTTTTTTTTTTTTAATTTAGGGTATGTTTGACATTAACTTTTTACTTAATAAAAAATTCTCAACAAAAAAATTATGAATAAGATAAGTAGATAGGTAGCTACTTATCACATCATGATGAAAATATTATGTTGATTTTTTAATATAAATAATTATTCTTTAAAATAAAATGAGATTTTCAAATTATTATATTAAAATTTTATCCAAAATAATATAAAATATTATATTAATAAGATTAAAACGAATAAAAAATACTTTTTAAAAATTAATATATATTTGAACTTAATGAGTAGTTCCAGTGGAAAAGAGAATGATATTCATCTTAGGAGACTCGGGTTCGAGCATTTGTGTGTGTAAGGTGTGCGTTGTCAAAGGATTAAGAAAGTATGAACATATACTACTATATAATCACATCAGTATATTAAAAAAAATTAATATATACTTTTATCAAACAACATATTATATTTAGCAATTATTTTTCACATTTATCAAACAATATCTTAATAAACAATATAATTTTCTTTCATGTAACATTACTCAAAATAATAAAGCATAATTAAAATATTTTGATAATTCAAATACTACCATATTCCTAAACAAACTAAAATATTGTACAATGCTAAAAGAATGGATGTATTGTGAATTAATATTCTTTTTTTTTTCATTTATTATTGACATAAATGATTTTTTTCTCTCTAACTTTATTAAAAAATTAATTTAACTCTCTATTTAATTTTTCGTTTTTTAACCATTAAATTTGCATTTTTTTGTTAAATCACCTCAAAATGGATAGAAAAGTTATTGTTTGTTTATTTTACTGATGTGACATATATGTAGATGATATTCAATATTTAATTAATTTTTTTAAATTCTAATAATTCTAAAAAATATTTTTTTTTCATAATTTTTATACTTTTAAAATAATTTAAATCATTTTATTTAAAATAATTTTTACATTTTTTTAATTTTTAAATTTAAAAAAAAATAATTAAATGTTGATGTATCATACACGTGTCATATCAATAAAGTTAAAATTTGATAATTTTCCATCCAATTTGAATTGATTTAACAAAAAAAATATATATTTAAGGGTTAAAAATGTGCAAAATTAATTGAAATACTAAAATTAATTGTGTATAAAATTGGAAAATCAAATAAGTCATCATGTTTTCATTCTTTTTTAAAAGTTTATAAATTGAAGGAAATAGTTTGCAGTTAATATAAAAGTAAAATAAAAATAAGAATTATGTATATATAAGATACTGGATTATGAAAATATATTATTTACAAAAAAAATTATATGGGTTATTATATAAAAAAAATTAAATTTAATATTTAAATTAAGTTAATAAAATATTTTTTTTGCTTTTCAGTTAATGAAATTTAATAGCATTAAAGATAAAGCAACGGACAAATAAGTATTGAGTGTTGTAATAAAATATATTGTCTTAAAGAAGAATACCGAATATGAATCATAAAACGAAAATAAAAAATAACAAAAAATAAAAAATACAAATTTTATTTTTTTATTTACTATCATATAAATTAATTAACAAAGCTTTGGATAATATTAGAATACTTATTTATAGATTTGATAAATCTTGTAAATAAAAAAAAATGAAATGGAAAAAATTAGTAACACTATTTAGTTAGTTTAAATTTTTTTTCTCTAGACTTATATTTTTATATATAGTAATTTTTTTTTGAATATACTGGTGTGATTACATTGTAATATTTGTTCATACGTTCTTAACCCTTTGACAACCCACACACAAGCGCTTGAACCCGTAACCCCTAGGATGAACAACATTTTCTTTTTTATTGTAGCCACTTGTGGGGTTTATATATATAGTAATTTTAATTACCACATGCTTGTGCAAGATTTTATGTGATTATTCTTTCTTCATTAAATACTATATTTTTATTTAATATAATGTAATATTATTTAAATTTTGTCACAATTAAAATGTATGAACTATTTTGATAGTTAGAATATTATTTTAAAAATATATAAATAAAAATGGGTTTGCTTTTATTATTTGAGTATTTTCTGCCTCTTTTTAAGTAGGCCAATGGAGCCCACTTGATTCAAGGCCTTAGATTGGGCCGGAAACGTTATGCGCTTAAACCGAAACATGCCGGCATGGTGCTTTGGGCCCTACAATACGCCTCCTTGCCGCCCTTTTAAAGTGTTGGTAAAAATTGTTTGTTAGACTGAAGCTTCAGGTTCGGATCCGAACCATGTGTTTAAAACATTGTTGATCGTTGGTTGGAGGGAAAAACAGACGAAGAAGCAACGATGCAATTCTTCCGAAAGTCCATGTACTATGAGAATCTTTTGAATTTAGTCCATGTGCTTCATTTGATTATGTAATTTTTGAATTTTGAAATTTCGATCTTAACTTAAATAATAACTGTTAAATAAAATGATGTGAAGCTTTTCTTATTGCATGAAAATAGAAAAAAAATGAGAAGAGAAAAAGATATATGATAAATTTCCTTTTAGAACCTTTTAAATTTGTATAATTAAAAATTAATATATGATGAAAATTGCATGTAAATTCAAGAATGGTAAAATTGTGATTTAACTCTTATAAAAACTGTGATGAATTATATTTTACCTCTCAAAACTTTAAAATTTCATTTTTGACCCAAAATTTTTTTAAACTTCCCCCTAAACTCCAAATTTATAATGTTTATTCTCTAACTACTGGGATTTTTCAAAACAACAGTTGGAGAAGTCTCACAATCTTCTTAGCAGAACCTAAGGCCTACATTTATTGATTTTGTGATTGATGTCTTTGATTAGTTTTTAGTGGTAAGTGATTATGTATGGTGTGAGGGTTGTGGGAAGAAAGTTTGACATGACAACCAGCATAGTGGTTGTCCATGGGCTTCTTGCTTTGTGGGGCTACATAAATTTTGGAGAGAGAGAGGAGTTAAATTTTTTTTTGGTGAATTATAATAATAGGGTAAAGCTCGAATAACAAATATGATTAGTGCGTTTCAAATCTAGACCACACTTAGGGTGGTGAACACTCTTGATCATCAGACCATCAGAAGTGGTTCAGAAAGGAGAGTATTTTATAAAGAAAAGAAAAAAGAAAATAAATTGATTGTATATGTCATGCTAATTTTTCACTTTCATATAATACAAAAAAATTTCATTTTGAGGGAGTTGTGGATTTAGTCGTTGTACTTTAATTTGATCAATTTTAATTTTTTTACTTTTTTAATTGATCAAATTTAGTCAATATGTTTTTCGAATTTTGACATTTTAGTCCTAGCCTAAACATTAGCAACTAATTATGTACTATGCATACGTTTGGTGATTTAGACCTTATTCTCCAATTGAATAATTCTAAAATCCTTATACTTATCAAAATTTGAAATATTAGTCTTGACAATAACAACCACCATTGATCCATTAATTGGTGTTTTAGTGAGTAATATGCAGAAATAACAAGGTGACATGACATTACACATATGATAATATGTTTACCATATTAAATTTTCAAAATAAGAAAAACTTAACTTAACAAATTTAACAGTTATCATTTGGTGATGACTGAAATGTTATTATGATATTTTTTTTTTTTCCTTTTTTTCATCATTTAGTGTTGTTTATCTTTTTATACATGATAAAAGGGAAAAAAACAAATGAAATGAAAACATAAAAACATGTATAAATCATGAAATCAAATGCTACATAATGTAATATTATTATTATTTTTATTTTGACATACGATCCATATTCAAGGAACATATCTTATTTTTAGCTTAACGTATATTTTATAGAGTAAAGTCGAGAAAACGGACCTAAATCATGATGAGGGTATGTGCTTCTACCTGATTTTTTTCTACCAAAAAGAAAAAAAAAAGAGCATATGATTTCTTAAAAAATTCAATAAAAGTAATATATTAAATAGAAATTTAGAATAACAATTAAAGAATCTTTAACTAACGTCATAATCATATCTTAGCTTTTCAAAACTTTGTTTATATTTGTGGTTCTATGTTTTAGTTTCTCACATCATTCTCACATCTTTATTCTTTACACGTAAGCAAACGAACCGCAAACTATTTTTATCCTTTATACATATAATTATCATTCATCTTGAAGTGTTCATGAGTTAAATCAGATTAAACTCGAGTCGGATCTATGTGTGATATTAATATATTTACGTCTCGTTTAGTTATTAGTGGAATAACACGAGAAAAAAAAAAAAAATTATTTAAAACATATGTTTTAACACGAGGAAAAACTAGTGTAGCCCATCATTTGGTAGGTAAATTGTTAATCATGTACTGAACATGTATTACTTTGTTTGGTTGAAGTGTTAAACAAGTAAAATACAAATGTTATTCTATAAAATATCAATTTTACCCATAAACCCATCATATGTTTAAAGAATTACAATGCAAAAAAATGAATCAGTACACCATAAATCTCAATCCATGAATTCAATTGCGGGCATAAAAATGAATCGGTACACCACAAGTTTGGTTCTTTTGTATCCCTCTATTCAATTTGGCTATCGTTTTATCTCTCGATTGCTCTAAAAATGCTTAAATCAAACATAACTTCCAAGGATAAAAAATGATTAGAATGAATTGAATTTTAGATAAATGACTTTATTGAAATAGGGATTTCTTAAGGTACGGGGATTAAATTATAAAGGTGGTAAAAATTTAATTACTATTAATAAGAAATAGAATAGGGATTAAAGTGGTAATTATACCCTTAGAACCTATAGTAGCCAGTTGGTTATAATGTTATGAAATGTTAGTTTAACCAAAAATATAAAATAAATTAAGAAATTGATAAAACTTGATTAGTTCAATAACTTTTATGTTTTTAAACTTTATTTTACAATTTAATTTAATTTTAATCTCTTCAAAATTTCACAATTTTATTTCGTCCCCTAAACAAAATTCCTGATTTTTTTACTTCTGACGCCTTCAATTTAAGATTGCCAATAAAATTTGTATTATTTTTATTGATGTATTTTTATGTAGCAAAATAATTTTTTATAGCTTAATTCTTATTTTTTTAACAAAAGTATTTATTTATAAAATTTAGAATTATTTATAAAATTAAATAATTTAATTTAATGATTATATTTTATTTTTATAATTAATAAAAATAAAAACAATTAAAAATTGGATTAAAATATTTAGGATTGAAACACACCAAAACTATCAAAACACACACACACAAAAAATCAAAATGAAATTTAAATTATTTGATTCTTATTTAATGGGAGAATAATTTTGACCACCATTATCTAAACTTAAAACTAATTATAATTGATAATAAATATAAAATGAGAAGAAAGTTTGTAGAAAATTTAGGGTTGAACAAAGGTATAATTCATAATTTTTGGTTTCAATAATTAAATTTCATTAAACTAAAAATAAATGCGTAAAAAAGTGTTAAAAGAAAAGTTTAAAATTAGTGCATCATTTTCTGAATTGAAAAAACAAAAACAATGAAGCTCTCTCATAACCGAGAGGCTCGGAAGCAGGTTGGGTGTGCATAGCTTTTCCCTTCAATATTAGAGGGGAAACAAACTGTGAGAAAAACAGAGGAAGACAGATAGAGAAGAATGAGAGAAAATCTTTTAAACCCTCCCAATTTTTCTCTATCTGTTTTTCTTCATAGATAGATCCAATACCAATACTAACAAAATTTAGAAAATAGGGAGAAAGAACAAACAAATAAAGAACAGAATTTTTGGTTCTCTGTTTTTATCTTCCTCTGTTTCTTGACAGTCTTGACAGAGCTTTTCATCACACAAAATATTCAAATAATATATTTCTTTTTTTGGGTTTTCAAGATTTGGGTGTCCATGTTTACTGTAAAGAAATTTAAACTTTGAATTGGTTCTGTAAAAATCTGTAGAATTTTTTTTTATTCAACGGCTCGTTTTTGTTAGAAAAAATGGCAACAGAGACGACTTTACGAGTCTCTGTAAAATCAATTTTCGAAGATGTTCTTCAACAGCAAGGAGCTCGATCATGCGACTTTTATTTGAATTCGAGAAAATCCGATGAATCTTGTAATAATCTATTTGTTTTTCCCTCTATTCTGCTCTGTTTTTGATTGAATTATCAATGGTTTTCTTTTATTTGTATAATTCTTTTATCAATTATTGTGGTATGAACGTTCTTGAGTTTTCTTTTATGTTTCTTCCTTGTTTTTTATTAAATTTAAGTTTCATATTTAATGAATATTATGTTAAGAGATTCAATCAGAAAATGGGAAATCCCTTTTACGTACCAAAGGACGGATTTGCTGAAACTACCTGTTCTTGGTTGATTTCCGTGAGCTTTTGTTCTAAAATCATGGCCATTGTTATATTTGTGAAGCTTTAAGAAGATATGAAGCTGCTGGGTGGCTGAGAAAAACTGTTGGTGTGGTTGGGAGCAAAAATTTTCCAGCTGAACCTTCTGAAGAAGAATTTATGCACGGATTGCGAAGTGGCATAATGCTTTGCAATGTTCTTAACAAGGTTCAACCTGGATCAGTGCCGAAGGTATATAATTCCAGCAACAAATTTCCCTGAAAATTTTACATTTTCTCCGTTAACTTGCCTACCCAAATTCCTTTTTTTTTTTTTTTTTTTTTAAATGATAGGTAGTTGAAGGAGTTTGTGATTCTGTTAGTCTTTCTGATGGGGCTGCTCTCTCAGCATACCAGTACTTTGAAAATGTGAGAAACTTCCGTGTAGCTATTCAAGAAATGGGGCTTCCAACTTTTGAGGCCTCTGATTTGGAACAGGTTAGAATGCAGATTGAAACACCGATATGGAGATATGATCCTCCAATCACACTCACACGAAATGAGGGTTTCTTGATTGAATTTCTTTTTGCAGGGTGGGAAAGCTTCAAGGGTAGTGAACTGTGTTCTAGCATTAAAGTCGTACAGTGAATGGAAGCAAACTGGTGGAATTGGTGCATGGAAATACACTGCAAATTCAAAACCAGCAAGTTTCTCAGGACAAAAGAGTGAATCCATGTGTTCCAGTTTTAGTGAGAAATCTTTGGATAGCTTTTGCAGTGACCAATCAGACTCCATTGAAGCAGTCAGTGAGCTTTTCGCTTTTCATTTTCATGCTACTTCGTTTATTTCATCTAACATCTAATCCAATACCTCCTTTTCACTCTCATCTTCAGGGCTCTGTAAGTTCTTTTGGGATTCTAGTTCGTGCAGCTCTTTTGGATAAGAAACGGGAAGAGATTCCAATGGTAAGATCCTTGTGCTGTAAACCCTCTTTGGGGATCGAATCCATGTGTTGTAAAACTCTTTTGGTTAATAACAGATTGTGGAATCTATGATCAATAAACTGTCGGAAGAGTTGGAGAGACGCTTGGCAACCCACAAGGAGCTGGTAAGAAGCTGTTAGTTCTTCACAACACTTGAAAGATTGTTAGTGTGATCTCAAATAAACATGTTTTTGGTAATTTGACAGATTAAGATTACTGCAAAAGCTATGGAAGAATCAGTAACTGGTCATTCTCTTTCGCAAACAGCTTCATGTGATGACAAGGTAGGCAGAATGATTTGCTTCATGTGATTATCTTGTAAATGTGTTGAATAATTATTTGTAATGGTGTAGGCTCAAGGGGTTGAAGTAAAGGCCTCCTCAGCTGAGGAAATGGTTGAAGATGAATCATCATCAATCGAGTCAGAAAGAAAGGAACTTTACGATTACAAGTCCGATGCTAATGAAGAACCTATGCAACATGTTTCGAAACTGCACGCATTGGTTGAACGACAACGACAAGATATTGAGGTAATTTGCAATTAGCCTTGGTTCAAGTTACAAAAATTTCCATGATCTTCAACAAGGATGCTGTAGTTGATTTTTCTGTACCTGTAGGAACTGAAGCATTGTCTTTGTTCAACAAAAACCTGTATGGAAGTTCTGCAGATGACATACCAAGAAGAGGTTTTCAATCTAGGTATAAACTTAACTCCGCGTGTTCTTCAAATTAAGATGTAATAATTTCTCATTCTAGCTTCTTTTAATAGGTAAACACTTGCGTAGTCTGGCTAATGCGGCTTCGGGATATAAAAGAGTTCTGGAAGAAAACCGAAAGTTATACAACCAAGTGCAGGACTTGAAAGGTAGCAGTCTTATACGGTTGCAACGTTTGACTGAGTGAATATATCAGATTCAAATGAAAATCTTAATTGCATTTGTTTCAGGGAATATAAGAGTGTACTGCAGGGTAAGGCCGTTCAAGCCCGGGCAGTCCAACATTTTAAGTTCAGTAGATCACATGGATGAAAGAACTATGACAATCCTTACGCATTCGAAAAATGGAAAAGAAGCAAGGAAAGCATTCACTTTTAACAAAGTATTCGGTCCATCTGTAACCCAAGGTTAGAGATTCAAAATGGAGTTGTGTTTTAGCTATGATTTTTTATCCATGTCAAACGTCAATCTTTTGCAGCCTGTAAGACTTTCCTGACATGAACTCTGGTTGCCTGCAGCTGAGGTTTTCTCCGACATGCAACCTTTGGTTCGGTCTGTTCTCGATGGTTATAATGTTTGTATATTTGCTTATGGCCAAACTGGATCAGGGAAGACTCACACCATGGTAAGAGATGCATCATCTTTTCACTGTACTGATAATCTATGTCACTCGGACTAAGGGCTTATGCTAATTCATCCCATTGGTGAATCCAGACAGGCCCGAAGGAGCTTACCGAAGAAGGTTTAGGTGTAAACTACAGGGCATTGAGTGATCTATTTGATATCTCAAACCAGAGGAAAGAAACCATTTCCTATGATATTTCAGTGCAAATGCTTGAAATTTACAATGAGCAAGTCAAGGATCTCCTTTCAGCTGATGGCGGAAATAAGAGATATCCTTTATATCAAACAAATAAATCTTGTTTATTGTGATTCATACACTTTTTTATTTTAATATTTTTCTTTAACTCCTACCTACATTAGAAATCCGAAACAGCTCGCACAATGGGATTAATGTACCTGATGCCAACCTTGTGCGTGTATCATTAACATCTGATGTCATAAATTTAATGAACATGGGGCATAAAAACCGTTCAGTTTGCTCCACAGCGTTAAATGATCGAAGTAGTCGATCTCACAGGTACTATTGATGGTCTAAAGCATGAAGTTATGCTCTAAAATGCATGCAGCTAAGTTTCTAATGCCACTTTCAAAATTGCAGCTGCTTGACAGTTCATGTACAAGGAAGGGACCTCACTTCGGGGAACATTCTTCGGGGATCTATGCATCTGGTTGACCTTGCAGGAAGCGAAAGGGTGGATAAATCTGAGGTGGTCGGGGATAGATTAAAAGAAGCACAACACATCAACAAATCTCTTTCGGCTTTAGGAGATGTGATCTCTTCTCTTGCATCAAGAAGTTCACATGTTCCTTATAGAAACAGTAAACTTACTCAATTGCTCCAAGATTCACTTGGTAAGAAGATAATTATCCAAAACCCTTCAACCGAAAAACCGTACCGTATTTGTAAATCATGCTATTGGTCTGAATCTGTCAGGAGGACAAGCCAAGACACTGATGTTTGTTCACATTGCTCCCGAGTATGAAGCTCTTGGAGAAACAATCAGTACCCTTAAATTTGCAGAAAGGGTTGCCACCGTCGAGCTTGGTGCTGCTAAAGTGAACAAAGATAGCGGAGAAGTGAAAGAGCTTAAAGAACAGGTTTCTTCCGACCTATTGCAGCCAAACCAAACCTAACATGTGCTTATATTTACTCATTATTAGTTAAGAAAACATTGTTTCACCTTGTTTACCACGTTTTCTCAACTGTTTTCAGATAGCTAGTCTTAAAGCAGCCTTAGCTAGAAAGGAAGGAGATCACGAGAACCTGCAACATAGTCAATCCATATCCGGTAGTCCAGATAGATATAGATCAAAGCTTGGATCCCCTTCTCTTCTTAAATGGAAGAGCTCAAGTGATCTGTCTTGCAGCACCATTAACACTGAGGTGTAGTTTTTAGTGCCATTCTAAGCCATTTTCTGTTTGTTTATCTCCAACGTGATTTCTAAACCTGCCTCTGCTGATTCAGTACGAGTCTTCATCGACATCTAGAAGAGACAGTTTGGAGACTCGAGAGATGTTAGCGAATCCATTGTTTTGGCAACCTCTTGGCAGTCCACTTGCTTCAAGTTTTACGAACGACGATGACAGAGATTTGGAGGCATCCGGTGATTGGGTGGATAAAGTCATGGTGAACAAGGATGACAACATGTCAACAAGGCCGGGTAAAGAAGTAAGCAACGGCCAAAAACTGTCTGAAAAGTTCTATCAGAGGTATATTCCTGATCCTACAAAGATATACCCTGAACATAACTTGAACAAAATGACTACAAACAAAAAGGGCAACCGAGACATTGATGATGACTCCGATCGTGAAAGTGTAACCAGTGATTGTTCGGAATCAGATTCGGTTTCATCCAGCATTCCTAAAATCACGATTAGTCCGAACATGTTGGCATCTAAACTGAAGAAAGCGCAACCCAAGAAGACAACAAAGAGCACCGAAATCAGGTAAGCTTTCATGCTGGAAACTCACTGCCATTTTCTTACATTAGGCCTTGATTGTTCATTTTTCTTGGCTTCCACTCAGGAGTTCAATCCCGTCACTAATACCTTCGCCATCATCGATCTGGAAATCTCCCAGTGGAGTGAAACCGAATTTGCAAAAGGGAAAACGGAAAACCGGATTTAGCAAGTGATATAAACTAAAATGATGAGAAGGAACTAAGCTTCCTCATTGTTTCTTCTTTGTGTGCTATGTATCTATGGATTAGTTGCAGTGAGGAGAGGTTCACTCACATGTATGAAATTAGAGGCAAAAATTTCCAGTGTTTATTGGTGGCGTTTTCTTTATTTGTGTTTTCTCAAATGGGTGTGGATTTTGGGAAATCTTTGCCTTTTCTTTTCTCCATTTCCCCCTTCAAATTGCACTTCATTGTAGATAGAAGAACAGAAGGGGAAGAACTGTATTATATTGGGTACATATTTTCTCTCATTTTTTTGGTTGACATTTGAGACATTCTAATATACAACTATTTGATTATCACCATTTGCATAAAACCTATCTTAGGTTACTTTCACTCTTTGATACATCAAAAGTTATAAATATAGATCGGTTTCAAATATGAAAATTTTCATAAAAAAAAATTATAAATCTAAATAGTCATGTAGTGGAGGTTTGGAGGAGACCCAGGACATTGCTAATCACCAATACTCCAAAAAAATATTGAAGTACTTAGAGGTGGAAATAATGAAAATAAAAATATCTTAACAAGTTATATCAATACAAAAAAATATGAAACTGAAATAACAAATTTTAGACGAGGATTCCATATGCAATAATATGGTTGAAATAATGAAAGAAAATGAGGATTTTAAATACATTTATTGAGAAATACAGACATGGAATGCATTGATCAAAATGAAAAAACACAATTCATTTAAAATTCCAATTCAAATCTTGAAGTTTCAGAACTAATAGTTTAAACATTTAAAGGTGTGAAGTCAATGGAGAACTAATAGATAGTCTTACGAAAACAAAAAAAGAAAAATAAATTTGTTTGTTAAATTTTGGTATTGATTATGAAAAAAAAAATCAACCCATAAATTCATACCTAAGCCATGTCATTTCTTGTTTTAACACCTAAAATTTTTTTTGATCGCGAGTGAAACCTAATTAGCACTTCTATTAGTTCAATTGTTAATTGAATCCTTAAGTCTATTTTTTTTAAAAAAATAACCAATTAAAAATTGTCATGCAGCAAGAAAAGATGAAGTATTATTTTCTTTATTTATATATTTAAAAATTATTAATCATTAAAAAATAAAAGTGTTTAAAAAATAGAGAAAATCAGTCCAATCGATTTTAGCTTGATCTAATTGATTTATATTGGTTTGCAAGTCAACTAGTTCAATCCCAAGCTCCGAATCAATTGTCGGTCTGACCGAATTCTAAAAATATTGGTTTTAATTGATTGGAAAACTTTTTCAACCCTCTTAGGTTGAGCAAGTAGACGGTGAAGTTCGAAAACAAAATTAATCACCAACGTCTTGACTTTAAGATAATCAATTTCGAGCATTGTTGGCATTACCCAACACTATAAAGGAAAAAAAAAAGAACAAATAGAAAAGAAATAGAGAGATATAATGTAAAACAAAATGAAAGAATTAAAAATTATTTTTAAAAGTTTATATGGTGTGATAGTTTATTATTAGTTAATTTTTTTTTTACAGATATAATAATTTGGTGTAAAATGAGTAATGGAAGAAAAATTTAAATATCAATCGTGACAAAAAAAAAAGTTTAGGTATCAATTTGGAAAAAAAGAATTGTTTAGATACTAATTTGTAGGTTAATTTAAAAAAAAAAATTTAATGGTTTGACTAATGGTAACTTGAGAAAAAAAAGTAGTTTAGGTATTAATTTATGGGTTAAGTCGATATCTTATTAATCTAACAATTCATGAAAGATTTGACATACGTATAATGTTTGTTATTACAGTGTTTTATATAAATCATTATATAGTAAAAATTATATTAAAATCATTTAGAAGGATAGAAACATATAAAAATTCTCAAGAAATTGATTGATACATTTGAGTAAATATTTATAAGAATTGAAATGATTAAAACATATGCATTTTCGTTTCATACGTCTCGAAGAGCTTGGCTACAAACAGGAGCTCTTTGCGTTCTGGTTTTGCATCATATCAGTGCTCACCGGTGTCACCACTCTCGGCAACAACACTGGGTTGACTTTTGGTGGACCAATCTCTTTGGTTTGTGGTTGGTTTAGAGCTGGTAGGTTCACCATATTTGTTGGGTTATCAATGGTTGAATCTGTTCCTCTTACCCAACTTCTGGTGGCCTTTATCATTGGAGTGCTAGGCTTGCTGGCTGAAATTGGGCACCCTTTGCCTCTTGGCTCATTGGCCACAAGTGGTTATACCCCCTTGCATATATGTATATTCATCTATATATATATATATATTGTATAGTGATACATAGAGGGAATCCGTGAGGGACTCCCATGGATAGTACACATTTCATATGTTTTATATAGCCAACGGGCAGCACACATTTCTTACATTTCTGATGTTTCATATTACCAACGAATGGGTCATATCTCTTACTTTTTAGGTGGCTTGAACATCTTCTGTTTTACATTTTCAATAATCGCCTCTATGATATACATACAACACGTCTCATTGTATAAATTTGGATCCTCTAATTAGCAAGTGCACCACTCGAGTATATGCATTTTTAGATTGTCGAGCTAAGGGCATACCACCCGCAAAATCACAAAACAAAATTTATACGAACCAACCATGAATTGAAGCACCATCCACCAATGCATTATTAAGGGTACAAATGAATTTCAATAGCCTTGCAAGGCATCGTTTATTCCTTACACATCCGACCAATAAATTATACCTTTCATTTTGTAGATGGTCTTGATGCATGGTTACTTTATAACTTACCTCTCGATTGAGAGGACTATTGTTATACCTCTACCTCAACTTGAATTCGATTGGACCCTCTATTGGGCCAAATGTATTCTGAAGAGAAATGGCATCCTAAAGATAGATCCTAGCACTTGAGGGAACTTAGCATCCGACTTGGCTCCATCTTCCAATTATTTGGAACATGAATGTGATTGTTAGACAAGCATATCAAATGCTTTCTTCATATGGTCATATCTTCACATCCATAGGGCTACCACATTCGGATTGAATGCTCTTAAACAAGCACAGCTACCATGATATGATGATGATTGATGCAATGGTTTAGTTCTGCGTATATACACATTGTTTTCTGTCAACTTCATTAAATCTGAGTCCACAATTTACCAGTGTTGCTTCTACTTCTCTTGACCTTAGCTATAAGGAAATTTTATTTCCGGTTTACTGGGCTGCACACAAAGGCGATTTCATGGGTTTCCTGGGCTGTCATGTCCACTTACTCGTTTTAGAAAAATACGAGATTATTTTACATCAACAAAAGGTACAATACTAATTAATCAGTTCTTTAGCTCTTTTGATTAATTAATTTTTTTGATTAATTACAATAACAAGGCAAGTTCGAATAATAAGCACAATTAGCGTAATTCGAACCCATACCATATCTGGAGCGATGAACATTCTTGACCATTAAACCATCGCATAAAATTTTTTTGATTAATTAATTTTAATAGAACGACACTAAATAAACGATATCTCTATTTCTTTTGATCCAATTGTTTAATTATTACTAACAAATATCATTTTCATAGCTAAAACTAGTTAGTTGATTGATATGTTGGAAAATAATTTCTTTATTTAAATTTAATTACAAAATATATTAATATTTTAAATGCTAAATTGGAGAGGTTTAACTCAAATTTGGATAATCCATCATGGGTTTGTGTAACCTGATTACTATATTCCCTTAAAAAACGGAAAGTAGAAGAAAAGAAGGCTGCTTATTGAAAATGATCATAATGTGTTCTTAGAAACAACCTTTATAATACTAAAAATATGGGAAAAACAAGGGGCTTTGATGTTATTAGTGGAGATTGCTCATCTAAAAGGCTTGGATGGGTGGTGTGGAGTACAGTGCGATGTGTTTACTTTACTTTTTGTCTCACGTTACAGTATCATTATAACATTTAATCTTACTATCACCTCTATTTTTACACTAATCACAAGTAGACGAATCACCCATCCAAACTCATAAATAAAACAAAAAAAAAATCATCTTCTTAAATGAAAATTCGGATTTAAATTTTATGAGATGATTTGATTTTGAATTTAATTATGCATTGATCTAACTACCAAATACTATTTTTTTTTTTCCAAATGCCCTTAATTTGGTCCACACCTACCCATCAAGTAGAAAACAAGAGGAGGAAACGAGTGGAAACCAAGGCAAAGGTTTCCACGTCGCTATCCACAATGCACCGCCCCACGTGTGATTGTTGAGAGGATTACGTGTCATCTCCTGATTAGTTAGGAATTGTAGATGGGTGGTGGGACCGCTTGATCTTTTGCCCCACAACGCAATCTATGATCAAGTAGCCTTTTCATCACGCGGTCTTACTACAGTGGATTCTTGTAATTATGCAGTGGGTAATCATTTTCCATGGTCGGTAATTTACCAGATTTAGAGTTTGGTAACTTCATACTCATTAATTAATATTTATATATTCGAGAATTGATTGGTGAAAATATAAATGATTTTTATTTAATTAATATTAATTTAAAATTTTATGTGGGCGGAAAATACTGGAGACGGAATAAGAAAAATTGTGCATTATTGTAGAATGTCGATTTATTCTACGTAGCATAATTATTAGAATGATTGTTTTCCGATTGTGATTGATCTGAATAAATCTTAAAGTAAAATCCATGTATTATTATTCATAAAAATATATCATTTTAGTTCCCAAAATTTTTATTAATTTAATTGTAATCACTCAACCATGGCCTGAAACCAGCCCTCTCTCGGCTCTCTTCTAATTCTCACCTCCACTCATGCACACCATCTCCTCCACACTACCCTTCTACCTTGATTCATTCCACCATTTTCACCACCTCATCCAAACCCTCCATTCCACCACCCTCAACCACCTTTTCCCTCATCACAGTCAACCTCGCCCATTACACGAACTAAACATTGACCTAAACCAATCATAGCCTCACACCATACACCGACAACCGTCAAACCACAATTTGAAAAGAGCAAATAAAAATAAAAAACGCCTGAAACCTAAACCTGCAGCAGAGGAAGAATGAAAAAATAATAATCAAGCAAAAGATAGAGAGCAAGAAGCAAAGCAAAAGTCACATAAAGAATAAAAAAGGCAAAAAAAATAAAAAAAATAAAGAGGGGAACTCTTCTTTTAGGGCGCTTCTTGGTTATTTGGGCATTGTAAATAGTGAAACTAGAGAAGGGGTTGAATAGAACAACATATCTCGGGCTTGCAGCGATCCAATGGTGGACTTCGATAGATTAAGGTCGTAACACATCACACTTGTCTCGATCGTCGATCCGAATGTGTGATGTCACATTATGTCGCTAAACAACTTAACTACTAAAATACAAATGCATTCAATTCAATCATCAAAATAATTCATATGCATGCATTTATTCACTCAAGGATTTCAACTTCATCAATTTACGGGGTTACATGAGTTAATTTCAAAGTTAGGACTCAAATTCAAACTCAAATATCAAATATCAAATTTCAAATTTATGTCTCATAAAAGGGTCTCCATGTCTTGAGACAAGTTACAGATTAATTTGGGATTTTTAGCTTCGAAGTCGACATGTCTCAAGACACTACATGATGTGTCTCGAAGCACGATCCTTCATGTCTTGAGAATAAGTCTGCAGACCATCCTCCCCTACTTTTCTAATTTTGCTTCGATGTTTGAACGTCTCAAGACAATGGATTCTTGTCCCGAGACTTGGAGCAGGACAAAATCTATTTAGCTTCGATGTTCTTCTATCTCGAGACTAAGTTACAATTGTCTCGAGACTATGGAAGTATGTCTTCAGAGCACAGATTCTTGAATGCAAAATTTAAGTGAACTTTTTTTCTAACAATCTCGAGACATGTTCTTTTTGACTCGAGACTCGGTGACCAAATGGTCAAAATCTTGCACTTTTAAGTGTCCAATGTCTTAACCAAATGAACCTAAACATACTTAAAATGCAGCACAAAACATATTCATCCAATTAATCTATCTAAACATATTCAAACATTACCAAATTATAACCTTCAATATATCATTACTAAACCAACCAATTCACACATTCAAACTCACATAATCAAGCATAATTAACTAGTAATCAAAAGATAAGATTAAAACAAGATAACATTATAGGTCACGTACCAAAAGTGCCAAAACTAACTTAGGCTACAAGCCAACCAACCTAGGTGCATGCCATATGATCTCAAAACATAAAAATACATACAAAATAGGATCATAATAGCTTATGAGGTGAGCTTGAGAGTTGGATGTTGATTATCCAAGACCTATGCACAAAAACAAACAAATTTGTACGCTAAGTAATGGTTATTCAATGGTGCTAACATAATTAGAATTCAATTACAATAACAAATCTAAATAAACATAACATGAAAATTCAAGATATCCAATTAACCATTTCACTACAATATCAAAGATATGTATATACTAATAGATTATTTTTCCTTTCATCTTGTTCACATAAATGATTTATTCTATTTTCTCGATATAATTTCCGATGCAACCTTAAGGTATTTGCACCTAACTTAACATATCAAAATCATATATCATATCAGCATCAATAATTCAATTCAATTCAATTCAATTCAATAGATGTTCATCGTACCAGTTTTACGTTATAATCCACATTAACCGAATCAAATACAAGAACAGATACACAGATCAATCCACCAACACATCAAATATGCACCGAAGTGCTAATTGAACACAAAAACACCAATTCCGCCAACTACACCAAAATACGCTCGTACCCCAAAGTATTTGAGCTAGTGATACATTCTCGACCCCTGGGGTACTAGAGGACTATCAGAATATGTATGCGTATAGTGTTGAATCTTCCACCTATCAATGTGGACCATATGGCATGCCAACTATACCTGTGATTCTATCCAACTACGTTAATAGGACAAATTTCATAATTAATCATCATTTAATATTAAGTCAGCACAAACATATACAAATCACATACCAATGACCACAATTATAGAAATCATATTTAATTATTTAACGAATTCTAATTATAAGAGCACAAACAAGATTAACCATTTGTCAGTTGTTTTGCCTTTTTCTTTACTTCTTGATGTCTCAGCATTGTTTGTAACTACGTACGATAAATTTGGATATAGGAAATCCATTAATCAAACAATTCAAATGCAAGTCAATACACTATAAACAGATGCATTTTAGTCAATTTAGTCTTTATATACCCTAATATTTGGAACACCCATTTCTCACAATTTACCCGATCAAATTTAAATCCGACTTAATAAATATAGTACATGAACCTCCTGCAACCATTATTCATTTTCAACCCTCAAAATTTTATTTTTTACAAATAAGTCCTTAATTACACATAATTTAACTATATAATCTATGCTTAAATCTAGCCTAATTCCATACTTTTCACTAAAATTTGATCATAAATAACAATAACCTTAACTACTAATTCAATGGAAATTCATATTAAACTCACTAATTTACTAATTTAAGTGACGAGTCCTTAACATCTATTATATTTTAACCAAAATTTGATGATAAACTCACCAATTTTCCTTTAGCTAGGTTCGACAATCGGAGAATAAAAGGAAGAAATGGTTTTCTTCTTCTTCGGTGGATGGTGGAAAAGATGAAGGAAGTTGATGTTTTCTTTTTAATAATTAGTAATTTAATTAATCTAATTACTTATTAATCTAATGGGTTAATGAGCTTAACATTAGTTGGTGGAAAGTGATGCCTTAGTTTAATTGCCATTTAAGGCACTCGGTAGATTTACAACTGAATTTCTTTTCATTTAATCTTTAATCAATTTAGTCTCTATATTATTTTTATTCATCAATTTAACTCAATAACACCTAATAATTCGACCTTTTCGATCCGCACGTTGACCCGTAATTATTCTATTTATATTATTTACTAACTCAACTCAATTGATTCGGTTCAAAACTGAATTTTACGGTACTATTGAAAATCGGATAATTACATGAGATTTTAGCTCCGAACCTTTTCTTGAGGTTCTGTAAGTTTTGATCACTTTTTCAGTTTTCAGTCATGATTTAAAATTTAAAATTATCATTGGGTTAAATTCGAGTTGTACCTCGTGCTTTATATATAAAACAAGTGATATATTACATCAAACCAAGCAAGGGTGATGCCTAAACCAATCTATAAACATTGGATAAATTTAAATTATTTCTCGAATTCAAGATGATTTTAAAGAAAAAGGTGGGCATGTATCAGCCAATAAAAAGAATGCAATATTCCAACACGAGATGAGACACATGTGAAATAATAACACAAAAAACTCAATTATTTAGAGGTTTCCCATGATGGAGGGATGCATGTTACCGACATGGATGGCATGTACTGTGGAAGGGGTCCCAAACCAGCACTTCTGGTCAATACCCATCACATTTCTAGGTAGGAATGGGCCATTTCCCTTTCTCTCACCTCCCCCCAATTCCTTTAAACACAATACCATAATTCTACCCATGTGTATTCGACAGTCGAAGAAGTCATTAAGATGATTAAGAATACTTGTGTTTATCAACATAGCTGTATCTCTTAGCGCATGGTTTTGAATGTCATATCTATGGGTTCCTTATTGATAGTCGAAGTGTGCTCTGCTACAATTCCTATGAATCTATATACTTAGAAAAAGGATGTTTCATTTCAAATTTTCTTGCTTTCATGCAATAGCTTCATATCATTGTTTTCTAGCAACATGTTGTCTAAGATAATACATAATATGCCTTGATCAACAATGGTTTGCTTAAAACCAAAAGAGGTTATCACTTTATCAAATTTCCAAAAACTGAATTATAAAATATTTAAGAGATCTTACCATGTATTAATTTATAATTCTATTATTTTTGAAGAGACTAAATATAATTCTTTTCATATTTAGGGGGGACGAAATTGCAATACGGTATAACCCATTATTTTTGAAGAAATTAAATATATATTTTTCATATTTAGGAGGGATAAAATACAATTTTGTGTATATTAATTTACAATTTCATTATTTTTAAAGTGATTAAACTAAAATTTTACATTTTTAAGGGAAGTAATAATAACATTTGACGAAGAATTTGTAGGCATTTTTGGGTGAAATGTGAAGTAATTAAAGATGTTAAATATTATATTGGACATTGAGATTTTGCATGATTGAGGGTGTACCTAAGATTTGGTTCATCATGAAAAGTGCATAGAAAAGAATTAAAAAATCAAGTTTGCTTTCGAGTCATCAGCTGCAAATGCAAGGTGTGCACACACAAACAAACCTGTAAGAACCTTGGCTAATTGGAAATTGAGCATGGCCAAATTTCAATAAATCTCCACATTATGGCAGCAAAATATTTGATTTGGAAATTCTTAACGGAGTGGGAAGATTTGAAAATGAAAGCTGGTATGGAGTTGGAGCACATTCACTAACATCATCCATTAAACACAGCTCCATTGCAGTTAACCTAAACCAATTGCTTTCACAAAATTCATTACTTACATCAAGTGTTGCCCAAGATTTAGCTGTTTTTGTTGCTGCACTGTGTTTGCCCACAACTCTTTTTAACTTTTACTACCCACCTCACTGCATGCATGTAAATCTCTTTATTATATATTAATTTTGATTCATTGTGTAATTGTATATATGAATTTTAATTTTGTGCAATTATACACGTAAAATTTTAATTGTGGTTCGAATGTCTACTTGAAACTTCAATTTTGCTTGAATCATACAAATCTAAATAAATAAATACATCCATTTATTTTTATATTAGATAAATATAATTATTTATGCATGTAATATAGAAACATAAAATAATGTTATATCAATAATTGTGTTAATAATTTACAAGAATTGTATCGAATTAAAATTTCATGTATGCAATTGCACATTAAACCATAGTTCATGTATAGTTTTGGTATTTATCCCTTTTATTTTTCATAATTAATCTTTCTAACTTACTCACAACTTATAATTATAAATTTAACCCTTAATACTTACATTTTTTTGTCAATTTAACTCTTTTCTTTTTTTTTTCACCAAATTTAACCCCTAACTTTCTAGAAAAAGAATTAAATCCCATGACAATCAGAGGTTGATATCATCCATGCAGCAAAAGAAAGAGGGTTTCTCTTCCAGCCAGCTAACCCCATACCGGAAATTATCATATTTATGCTACTGAAATTACTACTTTACAAATACTTAATTCAACAAATAGGGGCATAGACTCCACATGTATCTACAATTAGTCTTTTCATTAAAAAATGAATGCTTGATCATTGCATGTGAATAAATTAGCAAAACACACCAAATCATGAACTGTATCTAAATAAAGCAAATTCAAACGTTACATTATAAAAAAAAAAATCATGAAATTAACCAACTTGTTTAAGTATATAGTAAACAAAAGAAAGCTGAAGGAGCTTATAAAAGGTTGAACGAAAAAGGAAGTCTGGGTTTTTAAGTTTTAACATTCTTAGAAAAGAAAAATGGAAGTGCTTGCAAGTTTTGTTTTCTTGTTTGCAAGTCTGCATGTACAAAGCTTGCCGCTTCTTTTTTCTTCTTCACAGATCAGAATTAGAGCTTAAAACCCCAGAACCAAACAATGGAAATATTCTTTCTTTTTAGTATGCCTATCTTTTCTCATCCTTCTCCTTCTCCATCTTCTATCTCTCACTTTCTTAGCTTTTCTCCTAAACATCAAGTCATCACATTCTGCTTGCTTGCATCAGCTTCCCAGCAATCCATTTCCTCTTGAGGTCTAATTCCAACTTCTCTTTTCCATTTTTCTGGGTTTGATCTGGGTGCTTTTTTTCTGTCTGGTTGGAGTGGCTTGTTTGATTGCTGAGAAAGTGAAAGAAAACACTGGTTTTTGGGTTTATTCTGGATTTGTGTGCGTGAGAGGGAGAAGGAAAATATGATCAACTCTTAGTACTCGAGATTAATTTATAGGTCTCATCAGAGAAAAACTAGTACTAAGATTTAATGTGCAAATTTTAAAGTTGTGCTACTCCAGTAACTTTGCACATTAAAATTTTTTTCCTTTGATTTTCTGGACAATCGAAGGAAAAGGGTAGGGAGTGAAGGAATAATATATCATATTATCTGAGGAAAAACAGAAAGCTTTTTCTTTTAGTTTTTGCCTTTACCATAAAGGGAAATTTCAACTAACTTGAAGTTCTAGTGAACTCTAGATTTCCACTTTTTTAATTACTTTTCAAGTGGCCACTCACCAGTCCTTGAACATACTAAAACTTTGCAATTTCTAGTTTTCCCTTTTGTTCCCATTATCCTTTCTCAGCAACCAAACAGACCTGATGATGGGGTATAGCCAGATAAGTCTGAAGTGTTGAGTTTATCTGTTTACTAGCCGGCACTTGTTTAGCTCCTTGTAAATTTCTAAATGGAAGGGTTATTAGAGTTCCATGTCATGGTGAATATTCTCTGTAAAGTGTTTCACATCAACAACAGGTTCTAATTTTTTTACTGTTATTAAATTGTTAGATTCCTACCTTTCTGAGTCGGATTATGTCTTTTCTTGGCTAACTGTATTGCTCAAGTTCAATGTTCTTTGAACCTTCTACCTACTATGTCTGAAGCAAGGGTTTAAACAAAACAAAAACTTAAAAGAAGGAAGTATTCGGAAGACTTCTTTTACTTGTCTGTAACTTTATGTGACTATTTATTTGTTTTCTGTGGGCAGACTTTGTATCTACAATAAGGAAAGCAACTTCTTTTTTTTTGGGGGGGTAGTGGGTATTGAATGGTAGAGACAATGAGGCAATTTTCTTCCATGTTCAATGGGTTTGCAAGGTCAATAAGAGGGAAAAATTCAGGGAATGGTGATGGAAGAGAAGCTGCTGAGGCAATGGCAAAGGATGCGAAGAAAAATGACCTGATTTTGAGGTCTTCTGGTTCTGTAAATGTGGATGGTTCCAATAATTTGGCCTCAGTTTTCTCCAAGAGAGGCAGCAAAGGAGTGAACCAGGATTGTGCCATTGTATGGGAGGTATAGAACATTGAGTGTTTACTTTGTATGCCTTGTAAATTTACTCCCTTTTATGATTCATAAGTGTGGCCTTTGTTTACTCGGAATAGGAATTTGGATGTCAAGCAGACATGTTGTTTTGCGGGATATTTGATGGGCATGGTCCATGGGGTCATTTTGTAGCCAAAAAGGTCCGAGAATCAATGCCTTCATCCTTGCTCTGCAATTGGCAAGAAACTCTAGCTCAGGCATCCCTCGACCCGGATATCGATTTAGAGTCTGATAAAAAGCATCAGAGGTTTCATATATGGAAGCATTCTTATCAGAGGACTTGTACAGCAGTTGATCACGAGCTCGAGCAGCATAGGAAGATCGATTCCTTTTACAGTGGAACAACTGCCTTAACAATTGTCAGACAGGTAAACTAAGCTCTTATTAAATCATACTCTGGGTATTTGCTTCAACTATTATGATATTTGAGAATAATTTGACATTTATATTGGACAGGGTGACCACATATATGTAGCCAACATTGGTGATTCTCGGGCTGTTTTGGCTACAACATCAGATGATGGAAACTTGGTTCCCGTTCAGCTTACCGTCGATTTCAAGCCGAATTTACCTCGTGAGTTCTCACCGCACTCTCTAAAACCGTTGGAAAAGAAAAACAAAAGGGAAGCCATTAAGAATCCTTATGTTTTTGGTTGATGTTGCTTGTAGAGGAGGCCGAGCGAATAATTCAGTGCAAAGGTCGAGTTTTCTGCCTGCATGATGAGCCAGGGGTGCACAGGGTTTGGCTACCTGATGAGGAGTCACCAGGGCTGGCGATGTCGAGAGCTTTTGGGGACTACTGCATAAAAGATTACGGTGTTATTTCGGTTCCAGAAGTCACACAAAGGCATATAACCAGCAGAGACCAATTCGTGGTGCTGGCTACGGACGGGGTATGCATGTATAACAAAGGGTTTGATCAAAGTTGATAAAAAGACAATGCAGTTGAATTGTGACTAAATCTTTGTTCTGCAGGTTTGGGATGTTGTATCCAATCAGGAAGCAGTTGAAATAGTATGTTCGACACCGGAGACGCAGAAGGCAGCTAAGCGGCTGGTGGAGTATGCAGTCCGGGCTTGGAAAAAGAAGAGGAAGGACATTGCAATGGATGATATTTCAGCCATCTGCCTCTTCTTCCACTCTTCTCCCTTATCTTAGCATGTTGCAACTTCAAAATGCTGTCATGTATTGTATTAATTTCCAAGTTCAATGTAGTTTATCATGTCCATATCTTGTTCTGCTCATGCCATTTTTCTTGCTACTTAATGAAGCTAAGCATGATTTAAACATGCACTTATATTTATATAATTAAAATATTGATATTCTATACTATAAGACATTTATAAGTTCTAATATATTTATCATTAAAATATTAATATAAATAACTTTCAATAATATATTATAATAATATATATTAGCATTTTTAAAATAAAAATAAAAAGTTGTTATTAATATCTCGTTACATTTAATAACTGTTGTTGCCAATGTTGCTGCTAGTTTTAGTCTTTTAATTGGCCCCCCCCCAATAGTAATTTGTGTTGCTTTGTTTAGCTCACTCAACACAACAGCGCTACATGAAAGTCATACCAGCACCAAAAAACAAAGTTGCATATTGTAGCAAACTCTTAGGATAGATGCATCATAAAATCAAATTCAAAAGTTCTACTTATCAAACTCAAATCAAAATGTACAAACATTGGTTTCATACAAGCAAAAACTATGTGATATATTAAGGATTGGTATATCAGTTCAAGCATACACAAGAGGGAAGTTGATCATGTATAGTGATCTCAAACGCCAACCATTTTACTTGAAATTTAAAAAAGTCTATCATGATGCTTCGATTTCAGAAATTTCCTACAGCAAGCACCTTTAGAAGCAAACTCTTCCATCAATCATCATAAATTTCATTTCAGACTTTTATTCCAAGATCATCAGACAACGATTTTAACTTCCGAGCAATGTTCAGTCTTACAGTATAAAAAAAAACTTAATTATAATCAAATACAACTTAAAAATTAATGAAAAACACCATGTTTTGTAAGATCTGAACTACACATAACATCTAGCTTTACGATTCAAAGTTTTCAACCTAAGAAAAAACAAGTCAAAATCTGACTCAAAAAATAAAAACTCACTGATTCTACGGAATAGCAAGGAATCATAAGAATAACTCCGATTAAAAAATTCTGCTCCTGCAAGTCTAAAAAAATAGAAAGAAAAGTCAAACAAAGTAAACAAGCTTAAAAAAACCTATAAAAAAACTAACCTTCGGATTTTTGTAAGAAGCGAGGTGCTCGAAGACGAGATATATTGAAATCCTATTAACAATATCAGACTGAATCTGGGTTTTGAGCAGTATCCAAATTTTTTTCTTGCTACTTAATGAAGCTAAGCATGATTTAAACATGCACTTATATTTATATAATTAAAATATTGATATTCTATACTATAAGACATTTATAAGTTCTAATATATTTATCATTAAAATATTAATATAAATAACTTTCAATAATATATTATAATAATATATATTAGCATTTTTAAAATAAAAATAAAAAGTTGTTATTAATATAATAATATTATACTTGATTCAATTTAATTTTTATAATAACAATAAAATTTCTCATTAAAGAGTTATCTTTCGAAAAATAATTTATGTTTTTTAAAAGAATAAATCAATTTATGATAAATAAAGTTTATTTTTCGATAATCTATAAATTATTTTGTGTCGATCACCTATTTTCCATTAAAGAAATACAGAAGAAATATCAGTAAAACAACCTTACTTAAATGTGACAACCACTTGTATAAAAAGACTTGGCTCATGTTGACTGTCTCAAGTCTTCGATCAAATGGACCCATTGCTTTTCAGTCATTAAAGCGGTCTTATCAGCATTTAACCATCTCTAGCTAGCAACCACTTACCATTGAACTAGTTTGCCAAGAAGAAGAAGAAGAAGAAGAAGAAGAAGAAGAAGAAGAAAGAATGGAGAGAATTTGGTTGTTGTCTTATTCGGCAATTCTCATAGTTATGGCTGCTGCTACTTCCATTTATGGTATTCATCTCAACTTTTTATCAGATACATAAGATGGTGTGATGTTTTACTTTGTCTTAATGTTTTGATGCAGATAGTGACCCCTCTTCTCTCCCTTCTACAACCCGCCATCTGCTTCAGGCAAAGAAAGGTTTTCCTTTTCTTTCTATCCCAACTCGTGTAAATTTGATATCTATTTAATTATTTAATCTTGTGTAAATGTGCAGCTTGTCCTATTAAGTTTGAATTCCTGAATTACACGATCATAACGAGCGAATGCAAAGGGCCCAAATACCCAGCAAATCGTTGTTGTGCAGCGTTCAAGAAATTCGCATGCCCTTATGCAAAAGAGATCAATGATTTGACAACCGATTGTGCTGCCACCATGTTCAGCTACATCAACCTTTACGGAAAATATCCGCCTGGTCTGTTCGCTGCGGAGTGCCGAGAAGGGAAGCAAGGTCTCAAATGCCCTAAATCTGCTAATTAAATAACCCCACTTCTTTATTTACCAAAATGCTGAATAAGACCTGGTTGTGTTTGCTGCTCCCATTATTACTAAAACAATGGGCAGTGTCATCAACCTAAGTTTTAGTTAATATTAAATCTCCATGCCTTTTATAAATGATGAAAAGAGGGGATACTATTTGTTTGCTGTTTTCCATTACTCTAATCTTAATTAGGTTGAGCTTTATTATTTACATCCATGGAAATGTATAACTCCAGGATTTCAAAATTCATATTCATTATTAATATAAAACTTTTGTTTGCATGTAAAATAATTTTTAGAAAATGATTTCTGGAAAATAAGTTATTTTTCTGTAAAATGAAATATTTTTTTAGAAAAGTTAATATTTTTTTATGTTTGGATGAATCTGTGTAGAATATTTTTATTGTTTGGTAGATTTCAAGAAAATTTTTAATAAAAGTTGTTTTAAAATGAAATAAACATACATTTGAAAATGTATTATCTTTTTATTGTTTTATTTAGTTTATTTTATATCTATTAATAATTTTATATTTTACGTTGTTTTTACATAAATATTTTACATATATTGTAATGATTTATTTATAAATAAATAAGTAATAAAGTGCATATCACCAAATATTTTACAGACATTAATAGAGATAATGAGTCATTAGAAGTTGTAGATCACAGTCATATGAAGAACCGCTTCATGAGTTTTTCTCAACATGCTCATCTTTTAATGGTTCCCCATCATTAGTCTCCTTTGTCGATGGTTAAACTGGAAAATGCATATTCTTATGCTCCTCAAACCGCACCAAATAAAGAATTCGATTAACTAATGAAAAAATGTTGATTCCGATATAGTCATGGTGCACAAATTAAATTGATAAAAGAACAATAATAAAAGCTTTGTCATCAAGACAAACTTGTAATACTTAAACTATATGCTTGCAATGTTAGACTAAACATGTCAAAATCAATAAAAATTACTGGAGCAGCATGGATGTTTGCAGGAGCAAGATGAATGCAAAAATTGCAATGTTAGACTTTTGTACTAACTTTTATTCCTTATGACACAATTTACTTCACCCTAAAAAGTACAAAGCTCAATATATGAAAAGCAGAGTAGAGATAATTTTTTTTTTGCTCAATCAAAGTATTACAATATTAAAAAATTGGATCAACCAATCCTTTCCAAAACAACAATACTGCATTGCTGCTTATTGCAGTAGACAATCCAAACAAAAACAGCCCACAACCAACGTACACTTCACCTAGAACCATTCCACAATTAAACTATTCCACAATTACACTTCAATCAACCTATCTTTTTCTCTCTCATCATATAATTCTGTTGTAAGACAACAAAAAACAGCAATTCCAAAAACAAATGACATATGCCGTAAAGAACATTTGCAAAAAATCAAATCAAACAGACCAAGAACAAATCTAAGAATTCACCACCATGCCTTGAATATCTCGTTACATTTAATAACTGTTGTTGCCAATGTTGCTGCTAGTTTTAGTCTTTTAATTGGCCCCCCCCCAATAGTAATTTGTGTTGCTTTGTTTAGCTCACTCAACACAACAGCGCTACATGAAAGTCATACCAGCACCAAAAAACAAAGTTGCATATTGTAGCAAACTCTTAGGATAGATGCATCATAAAATCAAATTCAAAAGTTCTACTTATCAAACTCAAATCAAAATGTACAAACATTGGTTTCATACAAGCAAAAACTATGTGATATATTAAGGATTGGTATATCAGTTCAAGCATACACAAGAGGGAAGTTGATCATGTATAGTGATCTCAAACGCCAACCATTTTACTTGAAATTTAAAAAAGTCTATCATGATGCTTCGATTTCAGAAATTTCCTACAGCAAGCACCTTTAGAAGCAAACTCTTCCATCAATCATCATAAATTTCATTTCAGACTTTTATTCCAAGATCATCAGACAACGATTTTAACTTCCGAGCAATGTTCAGTCTTACAGTATAAAAAAAAACTTAATTATAATCAAATACAACTTAAAAATTAATGAAAAACACCATGTTTTGTAAGATCTGAACTACACATAACATCTAGCTTTACGATTCAAAGTTTTCAACCTAAGAAAAAACAAGTCAAAATCTGACTCAAAAAATAAAAACTCACTGATTCTACGGAATAGCAAGGAATCATAAGAATAACTCCGATTAAAAAATTCTGCTCCTGCAAGTCTAAAAAAATAGAAAGAAAAGTCAAACAAAGTAAACAAGCTTAAAAAAACCTATAAAAAAACTAACCTTCGGATTTTTGTAAGAAGCGAGGTGCTCGAAGACGAGATATATTGAAATCCTATTAACAATATCAGACTGAATCTGGGTTTTGAGCAGTATCCAAATTTTTTTCTTGCTACTTAATGAAGCTAAGCATGATTTAAACATGCACTTATATTTATATAATTAAAATATTGATATTCTATACTATAAGACATTTATAAGTTCTAATATATTTATCATTAAAATATTAATATAAATAACTTTCAATAATATATTATAATAATATATATTAGCATTTTTAAAATAAAAATAAAAAGTTGTTATTAATATAATAATATTATACTTGATTCAATTTAATTTTTATAATAACAATAAAATTTCTCATTAAAGAGTTATCTTTCGAAAAATAATTTATGCTTTTTAAAAGAATAAATCAATTTATGATAAATAGAGTTTATTTTTCGATAATCTATAAATTATTTTGTGTCGATCACCTATTTTCCATTAAAGAAATACAGAAGAAATATCAGTAAAACAACCTTACTTAAATGTGACAACCACTTGTATAAAAAGACTTGGCTCATGTTGACTGTCTCAAGTCTTCGATCAAATGGACCCATTGCTTTTCAGTCATTAAAGCGGTCTTATCAGCATTTAACCATCTCTAGCTAGCAACCACTTACCATTGAACTAGTTTGCCAAGAAGAAGAAGAAGAAGAAGAAGAAGAAGAAGAAGAAAGAATGGAGAGAATTTGGTTGTTGTCTTATTCGGCAATTCTCATAGTTATGGCTGCTGCTACTTCCATTTATGGTATTCATCTCAACTTTTTATCAGATACATAAGATGGTGTGATGTTTTACTTTGTCTTAATGTTTTGATGCAGATAGTGACCCCTCTTCTCTCCCTTCTACAACCCGCCATCTGCTTCAGGCAAAGAAAGGTTTTCCTTTTCTTTCTATCCCAACTCGTGTAAATTTGATATCTATTTAATTATTTAATCTTGTGTAAATGTGCAGCTTGTCCTATTAAGTTTGAATTCCTGAATTACACGATCATAACGAGCGAATGCAAAGGGCCCAAATACCCAGCAAATCGTTGTTGTGCAGCGTTCAAGAAATTCGCATGCCCTTATGCAAAAGAGATCAATGATTTGACAACCGATTGTGCTGCCACCATGTTCAGCTACATCAACCTTTACGGAAAATATCCGCCTGGTCTGTTCGCTGCGGAGTGCCGAGAAGGGAAGCAAGGTCTCAAATGCCCTAAATCTGCTAATTAAATAACCCCACTTCTTTATTTACCAAAATGCTGAATAAGACCTGGTTGTGTTTGCTGCTCCCATTATTACTAAAACAATGGGCAGTGTCATCAACCTAAGTTTTAGTTAATATTAAATCTCCATGCCTTTTATAAATGATGAAAAGAGGGGATACTATTTGTTTGCTGTTTTCCATTACTCTAATCTTAATTAGGTTGAGCTTTATTATTTACATCCATGGAAATGTATAACTCCAGGATTTCAAAATTCATATTCATTATTAATATAAAACTCTGTTTGTTTGCATGTAAAATAATTTTTAGAAAATGATTTCTGGAAAATAAGTTATTTTTCTGTAAAATGAAATATTTTTTTAGAAAAGTTAATATTTTTTTATGTTTGGATGAATCTGTGTAGAATATTTTTATTGTTTGGTAGATTTCAAGAAAATTTTTTAATAAAAGTTGTTTTAAAATGAAACAAACATACATTTGAAAATGTATTATCTTTTTATTGTTTTATTTAGTTTATTTTATATCTATTAATAATTTTATATTTTACGTTGTTTTTACATAAATATTTTACATATATTGTAATGATTTATTTATAAATAAATAAGTAATAAAGTGCATATCACCAAATATTTTACAGACATTAATAGAGATAATGAGTCATTAGAAGTTGTAGATCACAGTCATATGAAGAACCGCTTCATGAGTTTTTCTCAACATGCTCATCTTTTAATGGTTCCCCATCATTAGTCTCCTTTGTCGATGGTTAAACTGGAAAATGCATATTCTTATGCTCCTCAAACCGCACCAAATAAAGAATTCGATTAACTAATGAAAAAATGTTGATTCCGATATAGTCATGGTGCACAAATTAAATTGATAAAAGAACAATAATAAAAGCTTTGTCATCAAGACAAACTTGTAATACTTAAACTATATGCTTGCAATGTTAGACTAAACATGTCAAAATCAATAAAAATTACTGGAGCAGCATGGATGTTTGCAGGAGCAAGATGAATGCAAAAATTGCAATGTTAGACTTTTGTACTAACTTTTATTCCTTATGACACAATTTACTTCACCCTAAAAAGTACAAAGCTCAATATATGAAAAGCAGAGTAGAGATAATTTTTTTTTTGCTCAATCAAAGTATTACAATATTAAAAAATTGGATCAACCAATCCTTTCCAAAACAACAATACTGCATTGCTGCTTATTGCAGTAGACAATCCAAACAAAAACAGCCCACAACCAACGTACACTTCACCTAGAACCATTCCACAATTAAACTATTCCACAATTACACTTCAATCAACCTATCTTTTTCTCTCTCATCATATAATTCTGTTGTAAGACAACAAAAAACAGCAATTCCAAAAACAAATGACATATGCCGTAAAGAACATTTGCAAAAAATCAAATCAAACAGACCAAGAACAAATCTAAGAATTCACCACCATGCCTTGAATATCTCGTTACATTTAATAACTGTTGTTGCCAATGTTGCTGCTAGTTTTAGTCTTTTAATTGGCCCCCCCCCAATAGTAATTTGTGTTGCTTTGTTTAGCTCACTCAACACAACAGCGCTACATGAAAGTCATACCAGCACCAAAAAACAAAGTTGCATATTGTAGCAAACTCTTAGGATAGATGCATCATAAAATCAAATTCAAAAGTTCTACTTATCAAACTCAAATCAAAATGTACAAACATTGGTTTCATACAAGCAAAAACTATGTGATATATTAAGGATTGGTATATCAGTTCAAGCATACACAAGAGGGAAGTTGATCATGTATAGTGATCTCAAACGCCAACCATTTTACTTGAAATTTAAAAAAGTCTATCATGATGCTTCGATTTCAGAAATTTCCTACAGCAAGCACCTTTAGAAGCAAACTCTTCCATCAATCATCATAAATTTCATTTCAGACTTTTATTCCAAGATCATCAGACAACGATTTTAACTTCCGAGCAATGTTCAGTCTTACAGTATAAAAAAAAACTTAATTATAATCAAATACAACTTAAAAATTAATGAAAAACACCATGTTTTGTAAGATCTGAACTACACATAACATCTAGCTTTACGATTCAAAGTTTTCAACCTAAGAAAAAACAAGTCAAAATCTGACTCAAAAAATAAAAACTCACTGATTCTACGGAATAGCAAGGAATCATAAGAATAACTCCGATTAAAAAATTCTGCTCCTGCAAGTCTAAAAAAATAGAAAGAAAAGTCAAACAAAGTAAACAAGCTTAAAAAAACCTATAAAAAAACTAACCTTCGGATTTTTGTAAGAAGCGAGGTGCTCGAAGACGAGATATATTGAAATCCTATTAACAATATCAGACTGAATCTGGGTTTTGAGCAGTATCCAAATTTTTTTCTTGCTACTTAATGAAGCTAAGCATGATTTAAACATGCACTTATATTTATATAATTAAAATATTGATATTCTATACTATAAGACATTTATAAGTTCTAATATATTTATCATTAAAATATTAATATAAATAACTTTCAATAATATATTATAATAATATATATTAGCATTTTTAAAATAAAAATAAAAAGTTGTTATTAATATAATAATATTATACTTGATTCAATTTAATTTTTATAATAACAATAAAATTTCTCATTAAAGAGTTATCTTTCGAAAAATAATTTATGCTTTTTAAAAGAATAAATCAATTTATGATAAATAGAGTTTATTTTTCGATAATCTATAAATTATTTTGTGTCGATCACCTATTTTCCATTAAAGAAATACAGAAGAAATATCAGTAAAACAACCTTACTTAAATGTGACAACCACTTGTATAAAAAGACTTGGCTCATGTTGACTGTCTCAAGTCTTCGATCAAATGGACCCATTGCTTTTCAGTCATTAAAGCGGTCTTATCAGCATTTAACCATCTCTAGCTAGCAACCACTTACCATTGAACTAGTTTGCCAAGAAGAAGAAGAAGAAGAAGAAGAAGAAGAAGAAGAAAGAATGGAGAGAATTTGGTTGTTGTCTTATTCGGCAATTCTCATAGTTATGGCTGCTGCTACTTCCATTTATGGTATTCATCTCAACTTTTTATCAGATACATAAGATGGTGTGATGTTTTACTTTGTCTTAATGTTTTGATGCAGATAGTGACCCCTCTTCTCTCCCTTCTACAACCCGCCATCTGCTTCAGGCAAAGAAAGGTTTTCCTTTTCTTTCTATCCCAACTCGTGTAAATTTGATATCTATTTAATTATTTAATCTTGTGTAAATGTGCAGCTTGTCCTATTAAGTTTGAATTCCTGAATTACACGATCATAACGAGCGAATGCAAAGGGCCCAAATACCCAGCAAATCGTTGTTGTGCAGCGTTCAAGAAATTCGCATGCCCTTATGCAAAAGAGATCAATGATTTGACAACCGATTGTGCTGCCACCATGTTCAGCTACATCAACCTTTACGGAAAATATCCGCCTGGTCTGTTCGCTGCGGAGTGCCGAGAAGGGAAGCAAGGTCTCAAATGCCCTAAATCTGCTAATTAAATAACCCCACTTCTTTATTTACCAAAATGCTGAATAAGACCTGGTTGTGTTTGCTGCTCCCATTATTACTAAAACAATGGGCAGTGTCATCAACCTAAGTTTTAGTTAATATTAAATCTCCATGCCTTTTATAAATGATGAAAAGAGGGGATACTATTTGTTTGCTGTTTTCCATTACTCTAATCTTAATTAGGTTGAGCTTTATTATTTACATCCATGGAAATGTATAACTCCAGGATTTCAAAATTCATATTCATTATTAATATAAAACTCTGTTTGTTTGCATGTAAAATAATTTTTAGAAAATGATTTCTGGAAAATAAGTTATTTTTCTGTAAAATGAAATATTTTTTTAGAAAAGTTAATATTTTTTTATGTTTGGATGAATCTGTGTAGAATATTTTTATTGTTTGGTAGATTTCAAGAAAATTTTTTAATAAAAGTTGTTTTAAAATGAAACAAACATACATTTGAAAATGTATTATCTTTTTATTGTTTTATTTAGTTTATTTTATATCTATTAATAATTTTATATTTTACGTTGTTTTTACATAAATATTTTACATATATTGTAATGATTTATTTATAAATAAATAAGTAATAAAGTGCATATCACCAAATATTTTACAGACATTAATAGAGATAATGAGTCATTAGAAGTTGTAGATCACAGTCATATGAAGAACCGCTTCATGAGTTTTTCTCAACATGCTCATCTTTTAATGGTTCCCCATCATTAGTCTCCTTTGTCGATGGTTAAACTGGAAAATGCATATTCTTATGCTCCTCAAACCGCACCAAATAAAGAATTCGATTAACTAATGAAAAAATGTTGATTCCGATATAGTCATGGTGCACAAATTAAATTGATAAAAGAACAATAATAAAAGCTTTGTCATCAAGACAAACTTGTAATACTTAAACTATATGCTTGCAATGTTAGACTAAACATGTCAAAATCAATAAAAATTACTGGAGCAGCATGGATGTTTGCAGGAGCAAGATGAATGCAAAAATTGCAATGTTAGACTTTTGTACTAACTTTTATTCCTTATGACACAATTTACTTCACCCTAAAAAGTACAAAGCTCAATATATGAAAAGCAGAGTAGAGATAATTTTTTTTTTGCTCAATCAAAGTATTACAATATTAAAAAATTGGATCAACCAATCCTTTCCAAAACAACAATACTGCATTGCTGCTTATTGCAGTAGACAATCCAAACAAAAACAGCCCACAACCAACGTACACTTCACCTAGAACCATTCCACAATTAAACTATTCCACAATTACACTTCAATCAACCTATCTTTTTCTCTCTCATCATATAATTCTGTTGTAAGACAACAAAAAACAGCAATTCCAAAAACAAATGACATATGCCGTAAAGAACATTTGCAAAAAATCAAATCAAACAGACCAAGAACAAATCTAAGAATTCACCACCATGCCTTGAATATCTCGTTACATTTAATAACTGTTGTTGCCAATGTTGCTGCTAGTTTTAGTCTTTTAATTGGCCCCCCCCCAATAGTAATTTGTGTTGCTTTGTTTAGCTCACTCAACACAACAGCGCTACATGAAAGTCATACCAGCACCAAAAAACAAAGTTGCATATTGTAGCAAACTCTTAGGATAGATGCATCATAAAATCAAATTCAAAAGTTCTACTTATCAAACTCAAATCAAAATGTACAAACATTGGTTTCATACAAGCAAAAACTATGTGATATATTAAGGATTGGTATATCAGTTCAAGCATACACAAGAGGGAAGTTGATCATGTATAGTGATCTCAAACGCCAACCATTTTACTTGAAATTTAAAAAAGTCTATCATGATGCTTCGATTTCAGAAATTTCCTACAGCAAGCACCTTTAGAAGCAAACTCTTCCATCAATCATCATAAATTTCATTTCAGACTTTTATTCCAAGATCATCAGACAACGATTTTAACTTCCGAGCAATGTTCAGTCTTACAGTATAAAAAAAAACTTAATTATAATCAAATACAACTTAAAAATTAATGAAAAACACCATGTTTTGTAAGATCTGAACTACACATAACATCTAGCTTTACGATTCAAAGTTTTCAACCTAAGAAAAAACAAGTCAAAATCTGACTCAAAAAATAAAAACTCACTGATTCTACGGAATAGCAAGGAATCATAAGAATAACTCCGATTAAAAAATTCTGCTCCTGCAAGTCTAAAAAAACAGAAAGAAAAGTCAAACAAAGTAAACAAGCTTAAAAAAACCTATAAAAAAACTAACCTTCGGATTTTTGTAAGAAGCGAGGTGCTCGAAGACGAGATATATTGAAATCCTATTAACAATATCAGACTGAATCTGGGTTTTGAGCAATATCCAAATTTTTTTCTTTTTGGTTATCAAGTTCTTCCCCTTTATTCACATCTGGGTTTCCTGGCTCTTAAACCCTAACCAAATCCTCATTGTTTACCCATGTGATGGAGGCTGATGTATAAAGAGGAAGGGAGAAGGATTGCTGTGATAAGGGTGAAGAGAATGGAAAATGTCTTACTAGAATAAAATTGGTAAGACATTTTTCGTAAAAAAGGAAGAGATTTACCCGTGTTTTTGAAAAGGTTTTGCTATAGGAAATCATTTTCTGCCAACCAAACATCGTAAATAAGGAAAACATTTTACGAAAAATGTTTTACTGGCAAACAAATGGAGCCTAAGTTTTAAAGAAAAAATGAAAATTTTGATCAACAGAATTTAAAAAATAAATAACATTTAGGAATAAAAAGCCATTACATATAGCATAACCTTAAGTAAAACTAATGTATCGGTACCCTTGTCAGGTACCGATACCATTTTGAACTTCGCTGTTTAGAAAAAAATTAAATTAAAACTAATGTATCAATATCAATCATAAAGTGTTGATACCAGTCATAAAGTACTGATACCTTCTTCATGATATTAGTACTTTACCTCTATATCAATATCATTTTTGTGTTTGATATTTTGAAAATTAAGAAAATTTGATAAAGTACTGATACACTTTTCTAAGATACCGATACCTTAAAGAAAAAATGTCAAAAATTTGTATTTTGGTACCTATTTCTTGCCAACTTATCAACTTACCCAAATGGTGCTTAATTGCACACTTATACCTGCATATAACCAAACCAAAACAATATCTAAATATTTCATTTTAACAAATTCACATCATTCAAACCAATATGCCATCATTTGGCACCAAACATACTAAATCAACCTATTCAATCTCAACTTATTCTTTCATACTTTTAAAACATTCATTACCATCACATACCGTATTAATTCATTTAGCAATATGACATTCAAGTGCCTCATTAATAGCCTATTAAGATTCCATCATACACATATACATATATGGACGATATCATTCCCTAGTTTAAGCATTAGTCAAATTTAAAGCAAACTATCCAACCCAAAGGTAACACATAATTTAGCACCTATGTACATGCCACATAACCGAGTCTAATAATGATCATAAGACTACCGAGTCTATAATAGGATAGTGTGATCTTCAAGACGATCTAATCGACACGTTTCACAAATTGACAACTACAAGGAACAAGAAACAACGATATAAACATATCGAATGCTTAGTAAGTTCAGAGGCATAAATTAATAACTTACCTCATTTTACCATTTAATACAAGAGGAAATTCAACTTGGCAAGTTTGCCTAGACATGACAATCACATATCAACAAGGTCAGTTCCTTATATAACCATATCAATATCAATTCAAGTATTTAATATTCAATTCAATGTCATTCTTATAAGATCAACAATTTAATACCATTCATATATTTCAATCAACATATAATCATTTGTATATCGATTCATACCATTTCACTGTCATTTTCACTTTTCTTTAACCATTTAGCCCAATGAACTCTAATGAACAGATTCTAATACATAGCTAACTACACCACACTAAGTTGCTCGTTAGAGCAATAATTACACCACACCAGGGCACCAAAGTGAAAAGCCCATAGGCAATCATATAATCATGTAATAACACGTCCCTCCACCATACCATGATATCTGTAGAGACATAAAAGTTGGTAATCCACAACAAATTGTGGATTCCAATATAATCAGTAATAACTCAATACCATCATATATATCTCGTACTAGCACACGATTAACCCTATTGGCATGCCAATTGTATGCTATCCTTTATTACGCTCATTCGGGCACATTTAGCCCTTATAATCATTTCTTTACAATTTAATTCATATATCACTTTTTTGTACCAAATCATAAATAATTCAAATTACATTCACACAAACACAAATTCATAATTCAAGAATATATTACAATTACATATAGCCATCTCATATGAGCTTACCTAGCAAAAACAAAAATAAAAAAAAATCGATGATTAATCTATAATTTTACCTTTTCCTTGATTATCCTCCAATTGATTCAAACCCTGATCTATTGTAATAGCCTATTTTCAGTGGTGATGGGAGTATAGATTCGAAATCAAATTACATTTAATGAGTTAGTTTTATTATTTAAATTATGCATATAAGGTCGTATGAGGTATTTAATATATGAAATTTCTATAGTTGTTGTTGAATTAGTATAATGTACTAAATTGAGAAATTAGAAAGGTTTGATCTCATATTTTGTAGTTGCCAAAATAACATTTATTAAATAAACAAGGAAAAGAAAATGGTGATGGACTTAAAGAATAAATTGACATTTATTAAGTTAGTGGAATAGGTAGGATTAAATAATTATGAGATTTTAGTAAGGTCATAAGGGTAAGCTAGTAATTAAACAATTAAATTAAAAGAAACAAATAAGGAAAAACGACTATCATCTTCTTTATTTTTCTTCTTGTTTGTTTGAACCGAAAATAAAAAGGGAAGAGCTTGGAAAGTTTGTTGGGAAAAGCCTTTGCATGTAAGTAATTTTGTTGTCCTTTATTGCTAATTTTTGAATATTTGTGATCGTTAGAGTTTAGCTCATTCGACCTTAAGGTTAGATTTAAAAAATGTGAAGAGTTTGGAAAGTTACCATGTTTGAATTTTTATATTTGACTGTTGTTTCGAATGAAAAGTGAGCTAAGAAATTGATTAGAAAGTTTTATAGCTTGGTGGTGGAATAATTATGGTCAAAGGACTTAGGTGCATGAGAATGACTATTTGAGGGCTCTATTAGGTAATTAAATCTTCCTATTGTTAGGTTATAGTAAAGAGAAAAATCTATTTATGTTATAATGCTTTTATATATTTGCTTTCGATTAGAAATGGAGGGTAGATTTGATGGTTAAATTGTTGGAATTAGGAATTTTGGACTATAATTAGAAAAAGGCAAGGATTCATGAAATATGAATTTATTTATATTTATTTTGTAATGGAATGAGTTGATGTGTTTAGTTAAATTAATTTATTTAAATATTTATTAATTAGACCAAGAAACAGACACTATGGCAGGTAAACGAGGAAATGTTGTCGAGTAATTCTGCGTTAAGTATCCGTCGTCACTGTACAAGTAAGTTCGTTTTACTACTTCCTGTTTATATGAATTTTTCCTTATAATTTTAGCTTGATTTATATTTACTTGTATAAATGGTGATTATGAGATGATATATGGAATCCATTGAGAATTTGTGATTGCATTTAAGTAAATCGAGCTATGTGCCTAGCAGGCTTCATGTTGATGTATTCAGGCTATGTGCCTAGCAGGGTTTGGGTCGGTGTATTCGAGCTATGTGCCTAGCAAGCTTTATGCCGGTGTAATCGGGCTATGTGCCTAGCAAGCTTTGTGTCGGTGAATTCGGGCTATGTGCCTAGCAGGCCAAGTGTCGGTGTACTCAGGCTATGTGCCTAACAAGCTTTGTGCCCGTGAATTCGGGCTATGTGCCTAGCAGGCCAAGTGTCGGTGTACTCAGGCTATATGCCTAGCAGGCCTTTGTGCCGGTGATTAGAGAACTAATTATCCGGCTCCTGAAATATATTCCTTAGTCTTTCAATTAATTATGATTGTTAGAAATTGTGTATCGAACTTACTAAGTCATAGTAGACTTATTTTGTTTGATTTTCATGAATGTAGGTCTCGAGGAATCTTAGCAACGATTGGATCTGGTTAGGAGTACACACTATCATCTCCACTTTTGGTAGATACTTGTTAAACTTATTTTAGGTTAGAGGTGGCATGTATATAAGATGTTTTGTGGTTACTTTGTTAAGGGGTAGTTTTGTTTACGACTTTAGTTATTATGATCTTTGAGTTGTTTATATGTGGTGAATGTTGTAGTGAACTTGATATAATGAATGATTATGGTAAATAGAGAATGACTTTAACATTTAGCATGTATATTGGTTGCAAAGCCTTATGAAGGAAGTAGTTAAGTTTTGATTCCATCTTGAATGCTTGTATGTAAATGGTTGTTGTTGCTAAAATGTGTATGCCTAAAATGAATAGGTTGAGTTGAACGTAGAGATATGGTTAATGGTTAGACTCATAATGGTTCTATTCATAGATTGAATGGTGTTTTTAGTGCTTGAGTTTACATATTAAATCATGGTGACTTGTGGTGCAAACAAGGTTAGGAGTATGTCTTGTTTAGGAAGTAAAATTTGGGTCACATGGCTTGTGACACGGGCTGACACACAACCGTGTGCTAATGTAGGGTGTAGTGTAGTTTACATGGGCAGACACACGAGTTAGGACACGACCGTGTGGCCCAATTTCACGTAGACACACAATCTAGTACACAGTTTCACACATGGACGTGTGATGTAAAATAGAATGGTTATTTCAAATGTAAACACAAGCAGGTACACGTGTTGATACACAATCGTGTGACCCCATTTCGAATGCACACACGGGCTGGCACACGGGCGTGTGCCCTATTTCACCAGTTCTTTCTAACTTTTTTTGAGCTTTCAAACTTATTTTAAATCCGTTCCTTTTAGTCTTTAAGTTTTCTTTGGAGTTATTATTACATGTTTCTAATATGAATGTGTGGGATTACATGGATTTAAGTATATGTATGTTTATGTTGTTTAGGTGATGTTATTATGTGAATGAAGGTGTAATTGTCTAGTAATACTTCTTAACCCTAGTCCGGCGATGGATATGGGTTAGAGGTGTAACATTTATTGGTATCAAAGCTACGGTTTAGTCGATTCTAGGATTCAACGTAGCAAGTGTGAGTATAGGAATACATGCCACTTTATAACTGATGATAGTGTGATTACTCTTGATCAATTCGAAACGTTTTATATAGATAAAAGATGTCGTCAGGATCCAATCAACAGATTCTGATGAGATAGAAAGTTACATTCTGGCTACTGATGAAGAAAGTACACGAATGAATCGGGAGCTCAAAGGCCCGGAGATGTTGCTCCTGATGCATTCCTCCAAATGATGCATGACATGTACAACGCATACTTAAAGATAAATGCAAAAAACCAATCTACTCCTTATTTTTGACCTCAAGGATCATCTCAACATCATGATTATAGAATTACAATTGATAAAGTAAGAAAATGTGGGGCAATAGAATTCAATGGAGATATTAAAGATAATCCCACAACAGCTAAGTACTGGATAGAACATACTCAGAGGATACTTGATGAGATGTTGTGCCCTTCAGAAGATTGCTTGCATTTTATCGTATCACTTTTGAAGGAATAAGCTTTTCAATGGTGGTTTACGTTAACATCGATGGTACCAAAAGAGAAAATTAATTGGGAATTCTTCAAGTCCGAATTTCGCAAGAAGTATGTGAGCAAGGGGTATTTGGAGCGGAAGAATAAATAATTCCTTGAACTGAAGTAAGAAAATAAGTTTGTAGTAGAGTATGAGAAGCAATTTGTTCAACTCAGCAACTACGATCGCGAGATTGTGCCCACAAAAAAGGCTATGTGCATACATTTTGAAGATGGATTGAATGATGAAATTAAAATGTTAGTTGGAGCTTTAGAGAGAGTTAGTAATATTGTCTAATCAGGCTCAAAAGATGGAGGAAATTTGTGCTAGCAAAAGGAAAAATAAGGTGAAAACCCGTGATCTTAGCAAACACTCTAGACAAGAAATTTTTCGAGATCACCACAAAAGAAGTTGAAGGAATCAAATAGTACATATAATGCACCATCCGAGATTCATGGAAGAAGTCATATGAAGCCAAGCAATAAGAGAGCTCCATCTCTTTAAGTGGCTATTGTGGGTAGTGTGCGAAACACCAACCGGTTAAAGTGCAAGAAATGTGGCAAATTTCACTTCGGAGTGTACAGGGTTAATGATAGGACATGCTTTATATGTGGATCTCTCGATCACTTTAAAAAGGATTGTCCGAATCGTAACAAGCCTAATAAAGATCAACATGAGAGATCGGTAGCTGCTTCTCCTCGAGGTAGACGTCTTGGGAACAGTAATGCAATCGAGACAAACAAAAATGTTTTTAGAGATATATAAATCAGATTAAAGGAATAAGCTCCTGCCAAAACTTATGCCATTCGTGCATGAGAAGAAGCTTCAGCCCCTAACGTTATTCCGGGTACATTCTCTATTTTTTATGTTTATGTATGTGCATTGATTGATCCCGGGTCAACACACTCTTATATATGCACTAGATTAGTGACAAAAGAATTTACCTGTTGCACCTACTGATTATGTTTTCAAGGTCACAAATCCCTTAGGCCATAGTGTTGTAGTCGATTTGGTATGCAAACAATGTTTATTGAAAATTCAAGGCTATAATTTTCCTGTCGACCTGATATTATTACAGGTAAATTCGATTAACTGTTTATATAAAACTACCAAACTTTTTATTTAAAACTTATCAACAATTTTTACCTATAATTGGTATCCAAGTTGGAATTGATCTTATGGTCAAAGCTAAAGATCTACTACAACAAAAATCGTATTGCCATTGGACTGATGGCCGAAGAATTTTGGCATATGATGCTGGCTGTGGATATTGACAAGATTATAGAAATGAACAAACCATTCAACTATTAAAAAAGATAGCTGATATGGAAATTGATGACTTACCCTTGGATAATTAATAATAAATTATAATTACATTATATTTATTTAAATATAAATAAAAAAATTTATTTAAATTTTTTATTCAATTAGTAAAGGTTTTAATAGTTTAAATAGAATATTAAAATTTTTTATTCAATTAGTAAAGGTTTTAATAGTTTAAATAGAATATTTAAAACTTATCGAACAAATTTCTGAAAAAGATAAAGACTTATTTATATTATTTAATTATCACTATATGTTAAATTATGACTCTACAAATAGTAGTAGTAGTTCTAATAATTCAGATAACAATATAATCTTAGAAGATATAAAAGTAACAAGCTGTAAATCTGAAGAAGAAAACTCTTCAACAGATGAAGATGAAAACATAAGTATACTTGAATCTATGGAAACTGATCAAACAGATCAAGATCCTAAAGGAAAAAGGAAAATAAACTCAAATATTCTAAAAGTTGATTTTTAAGATCTTTTAATAAACAATATGAACAAAAATATAATACAACTAGAATTTTCAGTAATCAAATTGAAAATATTGCTATTAATGAAATAAAATCATAAAACTTAGGAGAATCTTCTACCAAACCAATCCCTCATAGGATAGATGATCTTAATAAAAGAAATATTGCTCAAGGAGGAATATATTTAGATCTTACAAATATTCCTATATCATACTATGAAAAAACTATAAATGATTAGGCGTAATCTATGACTATTGTTGTAAATAACAATAATTGGTCAAAAGAAAAATTTGTAAACTATTTTGTTGGAACATTTCAAGGAGATGTGTTACAATTTTTAAGAAGATGGGAAGAATCAAAGAAAGGAAAAGAACAAAAAGGGTAGTTAATCAATCAGATTCAAACTCCCAAAGATGTATTAAAAGGATTAACATATATTCAATTTCCATTAAATGAATTTGACGTTATTTTGGGAATGGATTGGCTTAATGTTCATGATGCTGTGGTCAGTTGTCGACGAAGAAGAGTTGATTTGAGAAGTTTGAATGGTATGATTATTTCCATTACATCTAAAAAGTCTGATTTTGCATCAAATTTGATCTCAGCACTGAATGCACAGAAATTAATTCGTAAATGTTGTCATGCATTCTTAGCCTATGTCTTGGATACTAAAGTGTCAGAGAAAGAAGTGAGTCGAGTGCCAAGAGTATGCGAGTTCACCGATGTTTTTCCAGAAGAGCTACCAGGCTTACCACCCGAACAAGAAGTTGAATTTTCTATTGAGTTAGTACTTGGTACTACTCTAATTTTGATTGCTTCATATCGAATGGCTCCATCAGAACTAAAAGAACTTAAGGTGCAGTTGCAAGAGTTGTTAGATAGGGGCTTCATCAGACCTAGTATATCGCCGTGATGTGCACTTGTGTTGTTCGTGTAACAGCTCGATTTTTAGTGGTGTTAGAAACAGTGGTTTTGGGACCACAACTCCAACGAGTCGAGTCATAAAATTAGATATTTTTAATATTTACAGCCTTGTTAGCTTTGCATTAAAATTTCTGGTTATGAAATTTTAATGTTTGGATAGTTAATTGAGAAGAAAGGACTAAATTGTAAAGGGTGCAAAAGTTGAGTTGAGTAATTAGGAGGTCCAAATGAGCAAATTGACCTAAAGTATTTTAGTGGGTGAATTATTATGAAATATATTAGTCACAAATAGAATTAATTAAGCTAACTAAGTGATTAATAAAGCTAATTATGAAAGTCTAAGTATTTACAAAATTGTCTTTGACTATAAATATGAAATTTAAGAAGAAATTTACAATTTTTCTTCTAATTTCACTTTCTTCTTTGGCAAGAACAAGAGAAAAGCTAGGGTTTTGCTTCCAAGCTTTGAGCTTTGATTTGTGTAAGCATATATTAATCGTTTTTAGTAATTTTTATGTTTTTTAGTTCGTATCAACTTAATTTAGCTAATCCAAGGACTAATTTGTGAATCTATCAAATTTTATAAATCTTGCCATTGTTTAATAAGCTTGTTCTTGAAAGTTTATTGAAGTATTGTAAGCTTGGTGGTTAGATTTGATGATTTTATAAAGTGATTTTTGATGAAATTAGGGTTTGAGGACTAGATTGTGAAAATGGTGAAAATACATGTATTTTTGTGAAATAATTGCATGTAAATGTTGGGTGAACACCCATGGGTATTCGGCTGGTACTAGTTGATTGAAAAAAAATTGGTTTTATTGCATGTTTGTCTTTAAAGACTACATTGAATAGAAATGCAAAGGTTATGGGTAATTCTATAATTTTCTCAAAAATGATTTATATGTGAAAATTGATTAAATTACATGATTTAATGAGAGAATTAATTTATTTGTTTTGATAGATCAAGATTGAGACACAAATCATTGGAAGGGGAAAATCATAGAATAGTTCCTAAAGTTCCACTGAACTATAATTTAGCTCGATAAGTTTGTTCGTTAGATTTCATATTTGGACTACTAAATATTACCTAATGAGGTAGTACTTGAGACACTTGATGTATAAATGGAAGACTCATGTCTCGAGTTGAGCATGAGAATTTCTATAAATGGAAGACTCGTGACTCGGATGAGCATGAGAATATGTTAAAGGAAGACTCATGTCTCGGGATGAGAATGATAATATGTTAAAGGAAGACTCATGTCTCGGGATGAGAATGAGATTATGTTAAAGAAAGACTCATGTCTCGGAATGAGCATGAGATTATGTTTGAAAGGAAGACTTATCCTTCGGTAGAGCATAAGATTGTTTAAAAAGGAAGAATTATGAACCTATGAAGTATGAGATCGTTTAAAGAGGAAGTTTTACAACTCTGATGTTAATTGTCGTTACAATGCTTAATATTGAGCTATGATACACTGTTTACGAACTTACTAAGCTAGAAAGCTTACTTGTGTATTGTTGTTGTTTTGTAGATTTTGTTTTGGTTGGTTGAAGATCGGATTATCTTGAAAACATCACACTATCCGGGAGCTGGTTCGGTAGTTCTTACATCACTTGTTTATATGGCATGTACTAGGATGATGTTATTTTTTGTAAATGCTTATTTCGGGATGAAATGATACTTGTAATACCTTAATTAAATGTTGAACTCTTAAATGCTTGATTAATGATGTAAGTGGGCATCTAGTACTTAAATGTAATGCTAGGTGTTGTCCTTGAACATAATGTGTTGTCCATTTACACCTTATGTCTATGAAATGAAGTTGCAGGGTAAGACTTCCAAGCTCTCTGGAGTTTTTAGTATTGATAAAAGTGTGTCTTGTTTCGGTAGAAGTTACACTTGTATCGGTAGAACTATCACAAGTATCAATAGAAGTTTGTACTGTTTCTAAATTGCTTACTGACTTGACTACTATCGATACTTTTCCAACAAGTATCGGTAGAAGTCTCCAAAAATCGTGGAAACCTTTTTTGAGTTTTGTTGATTTTCAATTAATGATTCATTTCGTGCTTATTGCATTACTCTATTAAAATAAGGTTAAATGGAATAGTAACTTGAGATAAAATGCAATAGATGATTGAAAGGACATCGGGACCCAATAAATGATGATATCGGGTTTTGGGTGTTACATTTAATGGTATCAAATCTTACGATTTAGTCGATTCTTGGACTGCAATGTGTGTAAATTAAAGCTTAGAAATACATGCCATATAAACATGTGATAGTGTGATATTGGTGAATCCAATCTAACATTAATTTTTGCAGATAATTGAAAATGTCAAACTTAAAACGAGATGAGACAAATGAGGTAAACAACAATGTTCCAATAAATTATTCTGGAGCAAGTCACAATGTGTCAATACTACCAATGACAGAAAATGAAGCCAAAAATATGTTCTTCAGCCTACTGGGATAATGGTTCTCGAAATTCATGAGAAATAATTCGATGACATCGTCACCGCAACCTCCTTTGGCACAGCCTATCGTAAGACTTGCAGTACCACCAGTACCTCCTATTATACCTCCGCCTCCCGTAGTGGTCGAACAAGGTGACGTATTCCAACCGACAAGGTAAGGAAGTATGGACCCTTCTAGAGTTGAAGATTAACTAGACAACACGCTAAGGGTTCTCAATGAGATGGTCTATCCTCCTGAAAACTATCTAAGATGTGTCTGATGTGTCGTCGGGAACACCAAATATAACCTATTCCAAAAATTAAAGTAAATAACAGTAAAAAGGAAGTAGGATCTAATCCTTAGGGACTAGAAAGTCGTAAAAAGTCTTGTCTGTCAAGATCGTGGGCAAAATCGTGCCTAAGAAAAGCAACGCAATTTGAAGAAAAATAAAAGAAACAGAATTAAAAATAAAAGAAATCATAATTGAAAGAAATAAAAAATAGGGAAGCCGAAGTAAAAATAAATAGCATAAAATAAACAAGTTGAAAGAAGAAGAGTTTTATCAATATTCAAAGATCCAGCCTCCGGTTATCTTGATTCTTCCTTGGTTCAATCATAGACTTTGGATGGTTCTTCTTGTGCCCAAATAAGCCAGTTATAGTGGAAGAGGACGCCTACAACCACTAGCTCTGGATATAGTTTTTAGTGGAACCTGACTCTAGCCGACCGTCGCTCTAATGGGATTGTCTTAAACTAGATCACCTTTTCCCATCGATGAATTCCACGCCATTTTGTCTCTTTTGGCTCGGCAACCTCTGATGCAGTAAGTTAACGAATCAACTATGCAACCTTCTCAAAACACACAAAGCGACCGTCTTTGCACAAGAGGAAAAGATTACTTTTGTAGGAATTTTGGACGAAAGCGTCAATCCCGTATGACAGAGAATTGATGAATACTCGGGTTGAAAAGAATTAAGTGCGGATTCTAAGCCTCATGAATCTTGGAGGAATATTTGATAACCTTCGGCTAGAAGGGTTTTTTAGTTACTCATGATTTTTGGGGAAGAACACAAAATAAAAAGAATAGAGTTTTTTTATTGAACTAGGATTTTGGGAGATGGAGGATTTTTTCAATGAATTAAGAATGAATAATTCAATCACTCCACCCCCTATTTATAGTACATAATATTTCTAGTTGAATCCAATCTAAATTCTAAAAGATAATTAGAATTATAACTAACATTTAATTCTCGTAATTTGATCCAATTTAAACTCTAAAAGATAAATACAAAAAGATAAACATAAATTAAATACAAATTTAAATAATAAATAATATCTTAAATATTAAATTCTAATATAAAATATATTTTTAAAAAATAAAATAAAATAAAACCAAGTTTTTTTGTCCTATAAACTCTCTCTTTTAGCATTCCTTCTTCACACAACTTCAAATTCTCCTCCAAAATCATGTTTTTTGTCTCCAATTTATCTTCTATCACCATTTGAGTCCCTAAAAAATAAAAAGACAATAAATAGTCCAATTTAATAGGATCATACTCTAAAAATATATATATTTAATATCCAAAAGTATGTCATATTTAAGCATTATCATATTCCCCCTACTTAGCCCATGCTTGCCCTCAAATATGACTCATAATCCACTAAGTAATTAAAATTTCACCATGGAAAATAATACTCCAAAGTTCTACAAACAATTAGGCTTAATGCTTACGAAAAATAAAGAGAACCTTTAGCTTGTAGTAGGTAAAATCGAAAAAGTAACTTAATTAAAACACACAATAATTAAATCATCTTGAATTATTTCATGAGAGTTAGATAATTTACTAAACTTACCAAGACACCTATTTGTTCACCCTTGTTTCCAAATTTAGTTCTTTTCTTTTTATTTTGTCAATTTTTTTTTTCTTTAAGAATATATTGGACCTTTTGACGCGAAATGAAATGACACCCAAGCACTTCATCCCGGTTACTCAGCCCAACATGCTCTCAATTTTTTTCTTCTCTTTTTTTTTTTGTAGAATGTGTTAGCCCTTTTGACGCGAAGTGAAATGACAACCAAGCACTTCACCTCGGTTACTCAGTCTAACACACTCCGAATTTATTTATTTCTATTTATTTCTTTTTTTCAGTTTAACGGAGTTTTGCTTAACACGTCACACAATCTTTTTACGTGAAGTAGGATGGCAACCCAAACACTCTATCCCGATTACTCAGTTAGTCATGTTTTAAACTTGAACTCATAACCGCAAAATCATCAAGGTTTTTTTTTTCTTTTTTTTTTTCGGATAGAGAACTTTATCTAAAGAGAACTAGGAAAAAAACAAACAACTATCAAAAAAATAAGTTTAGCAACTAACTAACAATCAAGGAAAACAATTTAGCATGCATCAGAATTAATTGTTCTCTTATGTTTTACCATAAGCAAGATAAGACTAACTTCATTAATCATTATCATGTCAACCTAATAGAAATAAAATAGTGGAGACAAATTTAATCATAGTAAAATCACAATTAACTTAGTAAACAAGAATTATACTGATGGGCAAAACAGTGGGCATTTCGTGGGTAAAATAATGGGCATGAAATGAGACAAAATATACTTAATAAAATAAAATAAAATAGGCAAAAAATATCAAGGTAGCAGCAACAATAAACCCATAGCAACACAAACAGCAGATAAAAATAGCAAAAACAATGAGGAACGTCTCCGCCTACTTAAAACACATTGCCCTTAATGTGAAGATAAATACGAAAAGAAAAGGGTTTAAAATACTCCCCATGTTATCGTTGCTCTCATAGTGCTACAAGAATGTTAGTCATCTGCTGGCTGACGGTGTCAAGACGAGTTTCAATCCACTCTAAACGTTGCTCGATAGGCAGTGACGGTTATGGAGTGGGCACTGCCTGTTGATGTTACCGACGAAAGATTCAGTTAGCTGGTGGCGCACGAACACCTGCAGGAACAAAATGGAAAGACGAAGGAGGACCACGAAGAAGTCCAATAGAATCGAGACAACAAGCGTCCAATGGATCAGCATGACAAGCAATATGTAAACTAGAAAGAGGAATATCAGATCCATGTAAAGAAAGTAATAACTGAGTTATCAAATAACCCAATATGAGGGGCCATTTGGGCTTAATAATATGCTCAAATTGTAGTGCATACCAATAACCCAAATTTACCGGACAACTCGTATACATGCACCACAACAAAAATAATTTTGTCTTTGAGACGGACGTCGGAGCATCTTTCCTTCCTGAAAAATTATAAGCCAAATATCGATAAATATAGCACAAAGCAGGATCACGCAACCACAAATCCTTAGATGTTCTAGGATTATATGTAGATTCGATATTATCAGTCAACAGTACAAAAGCAGTTACAGGATTAAAATCTGTAAGATAGGAGCAATGAGCAAATTCATAGGCAGTGGTTGAAACATAATCTTCCGTAACAAATTGAAGTGCAAAATTAAAACCAGTAATAGAAAGACTACGTTCAACCCCAAGTAACCGAAAAGAAATAACACCTGGAGTGTCCAACACAACCTGTGCAGACCGTTGAAAAGAAAAAGTGGCATAAAATTCTAGAGTCAACTCATAATAGGTAAAATGCAGCATATCAAAACTATTAAGCTAACCAATATTACAAAAATAATTATATACAGCAGTATCAATATTCAATGCAGTCAAAACAGATGGCGAAAGGTATTTTTAGGGTATTACCGATTTGTGTCGCAATTGATTATACCTGTCTCGGTTGTTTCGATTGGGAAAATTCAAATTACCAGATAATCTACATTTAGATGGAAGGACATTTGCACGGGAACGATACCTTTTGCCTCGGGTTGAAACAGGTGGTGCTGAACTGTCACTTTCGACATTTTCGTAATGAGAGGTGGAGTTCTCAGGCATGTTTGGTTCAGGCATGAGCGGTGGAGTATCGGTGGACAACGAAGAGTGAAACGCTAGAGGAGGCTGGCGCAAATGTCGACGGCACGGTGAGGGAAACGACGAAGGACGTCTGTTCGTGGTTTGTCTCGTGCGAGGACGAAGGCGGCTCGTGGTTGGAATAGAGATGGAGACGGAGGTGGATGGCGTCGGGTTTGGAGTTAAAGTTGGGGTTTAGTTCGACGGTGGTGTGGTTGGTTATGGTAAGAATAAGGTTAGGTTCTGTGGTGAAGGAGGAAGGATTTGAAGAGGGGGTGGTGTGGTCGACGGTGCATGGTGGTATGCGATTGGTGTAGAGGGAGGAGTGTTGTGCGATGGGGTGGGGTTGGGATGGGGGAGTCGATCGACGGTGAGTGTGAAGAAGAAGGGAAGGTTAGGGGGAAGGAGATTCGGGTGTGTGGATGTATGGTGGAGTGACGAATCACCGACGATGTGGGTTCACGGTGAATGAGGGTTCGACGACGGCACGATTTCGGGTACGGGCCATGATGGCACGGTGAACGGTGGTAGAGAGGAAGGGGGAGAAGAGGTAATTAGCGGCTAGGAGAAAAGAGAGAAAGGGAAAAAGAATTAGTGTTTGAAATGGGGGTTTTATAGGGTTGGCATTGTTTGGGTACAAGGATAGCTATTTTATAAGGGGAGGCGCTATTCCTAAGTGGGATAAGGGATAGGGAATGGCTGTTTGGACGTAGGAGTAAGGATTTTATCGCATTATGCCCCTTTTAGCGTAGAGTTTCCGTCATCGATTTTTTTTAGGAAGGGGAGACGTTCCTCAAGTTTTCTAGACAAATAAAAATAAAAATAAAAATAATTATAATTATAAGTATAATTGGGTTGCTTCCCAACTAGCGCTTGTTTAACGTCGTTAGCTCGACGACCCGAATCAGTACTGAGGCTGTTCAAGTTGAATTTTCTTGACTGTCTAAGCTTGAAAATTTTCATAGAATGGTTTCAACCTTTGACCATTAACTGTGAAACACTTCCCTATCTCCTTACTTTCTATTTCTACTGCACCATGGGAATATAATTTAGTAACAATAAAAGGTCCTAACCATCGAGATGTAAGCTTATCGGGAAATAATTTTAGAATTGAGTTGTAAAGTAACACTTTTTGCCCTATTGAGAATTGCTTTCGGGATATCATTCTATCATAAAACAGTTTTGTTTATCCTTGTATATATGAGCATTCTCATAGGCGTCATTTCGAATCTCTTCCAACTCTTGGATTTCTAATTTCCTAGCTTTTCCTGAAAGCTCTAATTCCATATTACACTGCCTTACAGCCCAATAAGCTTTATGTTCTAGTTCAACATGAAGGTAGAAAGCTTTGCCACAAACAAGTCGAAATGGAGACATACCTATTGGGCCTTTATATGCTGTTCGATAAGCCCAGAGAGCATCATTCAATCGAAGACTCCAATCCTTCTGATTAGGTTGAACTGTTTTCTCCAAAATAGTCTTGATTTCTCGATTTGAAACTTCCGCTTAGCTGTTTGTTTGGGGGTGATAAGGTGTAGCTATACGATGATGAACCCCATATTTCTTCATGAGTGCTTCCATTACTTTATTGCAAAAATGAGTTCCACAGTCACTGATCAAGGCTCGAGGTGTGCTAAACCTGGAAAAAATACAACGTTTTAGAAATTCTATCACGGTTTTAACATTATCATTTCGAGTAGGAATTACCTTTATCCATTTAGAAACATAGTCTATTGCTAGAATTATATATAGATTTCCAAATGAAGAGATAAATAGGCCCATAAAATCAATATCCAACACATAAAAAATTTCACATACATGGATTGGGGATTGGGGCACTTGATTTCGCCTAGTAATGTTTCCTACCTGTTGACATTTATCATAAGATTTACAGAATTCATATGCATCACGAAAAATTGCGGGCCAATATAATCTACATTCTAATACCTTATGAGCAAGCCATTGAGGTCTAAAGTGGCCTCCACATGCACGCGAATGACAAAAAGTAAGTATAAATGTTACTTCGGTTTCTAGATCACATCGTCGTATTACCTAATTTGAGCAATGTTTCCACAAGTATGGATCATCCCAAATATAATATCGAGCTTCTCTTTTGAGTTTTTCTTTCCTGTAACGAGATAACTCAATAGGTAAAGAACCTGTAGTAAGAAAGTTTACCATATCCGCATACCATGGAAAATACTCTTGGGCCGAAAATAAGCCCTCATCAGGGGATTCATCTCTTATAGAAATATCGTCATAAGGCATTTTTACCCTACTCAAGTGATCAACCACCAAGTTTTCGCATCCTTTTTTTTTCTTGAATCTTGATGTCGAATTCTTGTAGTAATAAAATTCATCTCATAAGTCTCGACTTTGCTTCCTTCATTTCAATCAAATACCTAAGAGTTGCATGGTCAGAAAAAATAATTACTTTAGATCCCAATAAATAAGACCAAAATTTATCTAAACCAAACACAATGGCTAGAAGTTCTTTTTCTGTGGTAGTGTAATTGCTTTGCGCAGCATCTAGGGTTTTCGAAGCATAACAAATTACATGGAGCTCTCGATCTATCTTTTGAACCTTAGCAATAGACACTACCGTCGATGGATCAACTCTTTGGTTTTTCAGTGTTAGATTAGGGTTTTCATTTACCCTAGATTCACCTTCGTCGCCTTCTTCTACTTCTGAAGATGGGCTGTGCTTAACTCCTACAACTTCTGATTGCTTTTTTTGTAACTTTACATCCTTACGATTGGCTTTTGTAGTCTTTTCAATCTTAGGATCGTATGGGTACGTAAAATTACCTGGAGCAAATCTAGTCATAAGCAGAAAAAAGAAAACAAGATTAGTACGTTACTATTCCTCGATAACTGTGCCAAATTTTGATGTGCCGTCGGGAACACCAAATATAACCTATTGCAAAAATTAAAGTAAATAACAGTAAAATGGAAGTAGGGTCTAATCCTCAGGGACTGGAGAGTCGTAAAAAGTCTTATTTGTCGAGATCGTGGGCAAAATCGTGCCCAAGAAAAGTGTCGCGATCTCAGGAAAAATAAAAGAAACATAATTAAAAATAAAATAAAACAGAATTGAAAGAAATAGAAAATATGGAAGTCAAAGTAAAAATATATAGCATAAAATAAACAAGTTGAACGAAGAAGAGTTCTATCAATATTGAAAGATCCAGCCTCCGGTTATCTTGATTCTTTCTTGGTTCAATCATAGACTTTGGATGATTCTTCTCGTGCCCTAATAAGCCAGTTATAGTGGAAGAGGACGCCTACGACCACCAGCTTCGGATATAGTTTTTAGTGGAACCTGACTCTAGCTAACTATTGCTCCAATGGGACTGTCTTACACTAGATCACCTTGTCCCAACGACGAATGTCACGCCGTTTTGTCTCTTTTGGCTCGGCAACCTCTAACGCAGTAAGTTAAGAACCAACTGTGCAACCTTCTCAAAACATACAAAGTGACCGTCTTTGCACAAGATGAAAAGATTACTTTTGTAGGGATTTTGGACGGAAGCGTCAGTCCTGTATTATAGAGAATTGATGAATACTCGGGTTGAAAAAAATTAAGCGCGGATTCTAAGTCTCATGAACCTTGGAGGAATATTTGATAACCTTTGGCTAGAAGGGTTTTTTAGTTACTCATGATTTTTGGGGAAGAACACAAAATAAAAAGAATAGAGTTTTTTTATTGAACTAGGATTTTGGGAGATGGAGGATTTTTTCAATGAATTAGGAATGAATAATTCAATCACTCCATCCCCTATTTATAGTACATAATATTTCTATTTGAATCCAATCTAAATTCTAAAAGATAATTAGAATTATAACTAACATTTAATTCTCGTAATTTGATCCAATTTAAACTCTAAAAGATAAATACAAAAAGATAAACATAAATTAAATACAAATTTAAATAATAAATAATATCTTAAATATTAAATCCTAATATAAAATATATTTTTAAAAAATAAAATAAAATAAACCAAGTCTTTTTGTCCTATAAACTCTCTCTTTTAGCATTCCTTCTTCACACAACTTCAAATTCTCCTCTAAAATCATGCTTTTTGTCTCCAATTTATCTTCTATCACCACTTGAGTCCCTACAAAATAAAAAGACAATAAATAGCCCAATTTAATAGGATCATACTCTAAATATATATATATAATATCTAAAAGTATGTCATATTTAAGCATTATCAGTGTCGTATCATTGCTAAAAGATGAAGCTTACAGTTGGTGGATGACCATGCTGGCAGTAGTACCTGAAAATGAGGTCAGTTGGAATTTCTTTTAGAATGAATTCAGAAAGAAATACATCAGTAAAAGGTTCTTAGATTGGAAGAAAAAGGAGTTCCTAGAGTTGAGACAGGGAAATAGATCAGTTGCAGAATACGAGAGAGAATTCGTGCAGCTCAGTAAATACGCTTGAGAGATTGTGCCGACAGACGAGGATATGTGTATTCGGTTCGAAGACGAGTTGAATGATGAGATTAAAATGATGGTAGGCAGTTCAGATTAAAATGATACGGGGTGCACTAGTGTTGTTCGTAAAGAAAAAGGATGGTTCGATGAGAATGTGCACTGACTATCGACAGCTAAACAAAGTCACAGTAAAAAATAAGTATTCGTCGCCCCGTATTGATGAGTTATTTGATCAATTGAAAGGTGCAACAGTATTTTCTAAAATCGATCTTAGGTCAGGCTATTATCAAATGCGGGTCAGAGATTGTGATGTGCCAAAGATTGTATTAAAGACTCGATACAGGCATTACTAATTTTTTGTGATGTTGTTTGGATTGACTAAAGCTTCGACAGCATTCATGGATCTAATGAACAGAGTCTTTCAACCCTAGTTGGATAGACATATGGTAGTATTTATTGATGATATACTAATCTATTCTAAAACGGAAAATGATCATACACAGCATTTGAGAGAAGTGTTGCAGATTCTACGAGAAAAGTAGTTGTATGTAAAATTCAGTAAGTGTTAATTCTGGCTCAAAGAAGTTGGCTTTTTAAGGCATGTTGTATCTTTGGAAGGAATCCAGGTTGATCCGAGTAAGGTTTCTGCTATTCTTAATTGGAAAGTTTCGAAGAATGTTTTTAAGGTACGTAATTTTCTAGGATTAACGGATTATTACTGTTGATTTGTTAAAGCTCTTTCCATCATAGCTTTGTTGATGACAAAGTTACTTCAGAAGAATGTTCAGTTTGTTTGGTCGAAAAAATGCCAGTAGAGTTTTGATCAGTTGAAGAAAATGTTAACTGAAGCTTAAGTTTTAACTCAGCTTGAGACAGGAAAAGAATTTGTTGTTTACAGTGACGTGTCTTTGAATGGTTTGGGTTGCGTATTGATGCAATCTGGAAAGTGATAGCTTATGCCTGCTGACAGTTAAAACCATATGAAAAGAATTATCCAACTCTTGATTCAGAATTGGCTGCCATTGTCTTTGCATTAAAGATTTGGCGTCACTATTTATATAATGAGAGAAGTCACGTTTTCGACGACCATAAGAGTTTGAAATATCTGATGACACAGAATGAGCTAAATTTGTGACAATGCCAATGGTTGGAACTACTAAAGGATTACGACCTTGTGATTGATTATCATCTGGGAAAGGCTAATTTTGTTTCTGATGCCTTGAGCCTGGAATCGTTGTTTGCATTGAGGGCAATGAATGCCCACCTATCGCAAGAGAGTGATGGTTCTATCACCGTCAAACTCAGAACAAGACCGTTATTCTTACGAAAAATTCGAGAGTTACAAAAAAATGATTTAAAGCTTGTAGGTAAGAAAGAACAAATACAAGATCATGTCGTTACTGGGTTTACTGTTGATGTTGAAGGTATGTTGTACTTTTAAGGTAGAGTTTATGTTCCTAATGATTTGGATTTGAGACGGGACATTCTGACAGAAGCTTATAGTAGTACATACTCTATTCATCCAGGTAGTGTGAAGATGTATAACAACTTGAAGAAGATGTATTGGTGGCTAGGTATGAAACGAGAAATTTTCGAATTTGTGACTAGATGTTTAGTGTGTCAGCAAGTAAAAGCCGAGCATCAGGTGCCGTCAGGGTTGCTGCAGTCGATTACCATTCTAGAGTGGAAATGGGAATGTGTCACCATGGACTTTATTATAGGTTTACTGTTGATACCGAGGAAGAAAGGTTCAACCTGGGTTATGGTTGACAAGTTGACCAAGTCAACTCACTTCATTACTATTCGGGTCGATTACCCGCTAGAGAAGTTAGCTGAGTTGTATGTTGATCGGTGTTTTTATGGCACAAAGATTGTGCAAGCATACACATATCGATGCAAGTATAGTTGATAGACAAATCTACCAGATATCGATCCCTCGAGGAATGGATTCTTGATGTCTAAATGTCGGAGCAATCAATATTGAAATTAAGTGTAATGTGAATACTGATGTCAGTGCAATATGTCAGATCTGCACACTAAAATTAGATATCAATGTCAATGCAATCAGTGTTAAATGTCAATATGCTAAAAGTAAATCAAATGTGTTGAGTGTTGAGTGCTGAATATTTAAATTGCATAAAATGTAAAAGTGATCAAGTGTAAAGGGTAGAAATGGTTCACTGATTCTGCTAAGTTGCAACACTAGATGCGTCGACAAAGTAGAGTATAGATGAATTGTCGTTACAATAAAATCCTTTTGAGTTCTTACCAATAATAGCTCTCTACTTAATCTTGACTTAAATACCTATAATCACTCCACCTCTCGGTTCGAGCAATGATGTGTATCTAAGAACAAGTAATTGGTTCTTATCCCAATCTTTAGCAGCTCTCGCCTAACCCACTTGTTAACCTAACCTGTCACCGCATTTGTCGATGTCGGCGCACTACAATTTCACTCTCGTGCTTAAAGCAGTTAAATCCAAGAATAAACAGATAAGTAGTGTAAAATAAAAATCAAATGATATAACATTAAAAGACACTCTCGTATTCATTTAATATCATCAAAATCCATTATCGTTTAAGAAGAATTAAAGAGTACAACGAAGCTTATTATCTTTAGACTACTAGGCTTACTCCCTAATTGTTCCTCTTGCCTTACATCAAACACCTTCTCGTCAGAAGTGACTGCAGACTTGCTTCATCAGCTTCCCAATTCCCAGCTCAAATCTCCAAAATCACACAAATTTTAGAATTTAATCCCTTAGCTCTTGATGATTTCTTCATTATTTGTTCGTCTATTTATAACCTCAAAATGTTGAAAGTTTCAGCCTTCATTCCCAGATCCAGATCTAGATTTTTACAGCTGTCAAAATTAGTTAGAGTACAGCTGTGAACTCGCGCAGTTCTAGTATGTTCTTCAGCGATCTACAAATTGTCACTATATCATTGGATGCGTTTTGAAATTATAATTGCAACGACATCTGTGAAATTCCTACGTTAGTGCTTTCAGCCTGGGATTCAGCTTGATTCTACTCATTTAAGGTTTAGTTGCAATGTGATGACATCTCTTGGTCGCAATTACCAGCTGATCTTGTGGCTGCATTCATCCAGTATTAAGCTTCTAGACATAGTTCCTACACTGACAATATTAAGACGCAATATATCAGTTGCTTGCGTCAACATTAGTACAAAAATGGATAAAAATAACAATAATTTAAACTAACTAACAATGAGTTGGAAAATATGAAAATTAAATATAAAATGCTAATGATGCATGCTAAATGAAATACAAAAGAGATAATTAAGACACTAAATTAAGGAGAAAATCTATGTTATTTGTAATACCATTATACCCCCAAACTTGAGTTTTTACTTGTCCTCAAGTAAACAAAAATTAATAAAGTAACAATTAGAAATGTCACCGCAATCATTATTCATACAACTTGAATTCTCTAAATTCCTAATGTGTAAATTGCATTAATATAATAGAATGATATGCTAGAATTTATAAGTATGAACAACTTAATACTGCAACTTCATCAATGTTAGTATCATGCATTGAATCTTAACCTTTCTTGAACCATTTTAGCAATTTATTCTTTTTCTTCTTATTTCTTCTTTTTATCATTTTTTTTTGTTTTTCAAGTGACCGAAAGATGTCATTGCATTACTTTAACTTTGTTCCTGGGTAGTAACGATAGGGTGCAACAAACCCTTAAGAGGTATGTAATTGTGCTAATGCACACTCTTGCAGTTACAGTATTTGGTTAGATGAGTTTTCTTTTCTAAGTTTGCAGTGAAGTGTTCTCCCTTAAAAGTCACATGCACTCATAATGGAGTGTCTTTATTAATGTAATGTAGCTACATTGGTCAGTTAGTTCAAGATTCAATACCAACACTATTCATTCAGTACTGAAGCAATTTCAATTATTCTTTCAAAAATAGCAAACTTATCATTCATTCATATTCATCCAATTTCCACATCAGCATTCAAACAATTTTAGAATTCTGCATCAAAATAAAATTGTGGGTACAATTCTGTTGAATTTTGTAAATTTTCATTAACTAAAGAAACAAAATAAAAGTCAAACAAGAAGGTGTAGTTGCATTTCCAATTCACATTAGCTTCCCCCCAAACTTAATCTCTGCATTGTCCCCAATGCACTGACAATAGTTATACATATATAATTGAAATGCAGCTACAATGTACTAAACTAAAATGAATGCAACGACAATTAAAATGCAGGCACACTAAAAATGTATTAAAACTAACTAAAAAAAAGAGATGTACCAAATTATTCAACAACAGCCGATGCAGAGGCTACTTTGGTTTTCTTATTCTTCTTTTTCGGGTACTATTCCTCGTCTTTTTTTTCTTGTCCTTGTGCCTCTTTTGTTTCTTATCGTTTGAACCAATCGGCTCGATAGATTGCTCCTCCTCAGCGAGTTGGGTGATGGCCTCATCAGTTGTCACTTCTGATGGTTGGATCTCGGTGAGTGGTGCTATGTAAGGCACAATAGCTAGAGGATTCGGTTCCTTTATCTCGCCAGTGACAACCTTAGCCTAGCTCGCAATCGATAGAGCCTCCTCTGAGCTGGATGCTCCCAAAATATCCTCAACGATCATTGTTGGGGCATCAATTTCTTTCTCCAACTATACCTCGACAGGTTTTTCTTCTTCTTTCTCTTCCTCGTCTTGATCCTTCTCTTGATTACCTTTCTAATTTGCCTCTTCTTCTACACTCGGCTCATTTTCAACTGGACCACTGTTAGCGCAATCGATTGCATCGACATCTTCTTCCAGAACAACTGCCCTCTCTGCAACTATTTGAGAATTCATCTTCGAATAAGTGGGCGATGTTGCGATGAAAATCGTCATCAGCCTATGACTGCCTTCCATCCTTCTTATCGTCAAAAATATTGATCCGGGTTGGTGCAAAGGCAGGCCTACCATTAGGGGTAGGTTGCTCGGAAGATGAATACTTCATCGGGCGTAAATCTGGTAGTGAAGTCTGGTTGATCTGGCTCAATGCAGTGAAAAGGGCTTCATTCCATGCCTTGGTGTATGCATAAAACTTGTGGAGTCGAAAATCCATGTCGTCCATGATGTTGTCGGTGTGGATAGAACGTATGTCGAGGCGGTTTAAATGAACTTTCATCAATGCTAGCTTCTTTGCTATTTAGGTTTCTATCGGCGCATCAAGTTTGACAGTCTTCTTCTTACCCTTTTCTTTATTCCTCTTCTTGAAGATCTTTTTGGCCACTGAGGTGTCTTGGTCTCGTTTCATCCTCTCAACAGAAATATCATTTATTGATCCTTTGTTGTCCAGGACCTCCTCATCATCTTTGGGCATAATGCCTTTATGTTGACAGAATAGCATAATAAGAGATGGAAAAGGAAGGATACTAGTTTGCTTTCCTGTAGCTTCTATGATCTGGGCATGTATAAGCTCCCCAATGTCGATGTGTCAGTGGTGCAAAATGGAATGCAGCATACACATACGATCCAATGTGGCCGTAGTGCTGTGGGTAAAAGGCATAACACGGCTGTTGATGAAATGAAACCATACCTTGCAAAAGATTGTAAGGTACCGCCTATGCATTGTATAGTTGTGAAACCTATTGCTCATCCATGTAGTTCTATTGATGCAGAGATCGTTCATCATTTAGGCCAAACAATCATCATCCAAATGGTGCATAAAGGGTGTATGGTCGTTTACTCGTTCCGGAATTCTCAATAGTATGTTGATCTATACAGCACCCCATGAAACTAGCCCTTCTCGTATAAAGATAAACTCCTGCTCCTGGTCCACCAAATTCGCATAAAACTCTCTCACCATTGTGGAAGAGTAGCCAGAAGTATGGTTGCAGAAATATTCTCATTCGAGGCGACTGATGAATCAGTGAATTTGTTTCCCTAGGGTCTGATATGGAGACAGTTGAAGACCCTGTTCGGAGTGGATATTGTGTTTTAGCATAACATTATGGTACTGATCTTTGTTCGTAGTCATTAAAAATAAAATCGAGCCTATGGATGAAGGCGGTGGTGTCGTGGACAGAGCCACAGTAGTAGTAGTCGGAGTGTTCTTAGAGGGTTTAAAAGTGTTTTTGAAAGCACGGGTTTTAGCCATGGTGAGAAGAAAAGAACGTAAATAAGATTTGCAGAAGAATATTACTTCGAAATAAAAAAAGGGAATATGAAGACAATGAAGGATAAGAATTGCAGTAGCAATTGCTGATGTGAAGAGAAAGATAACTATAGTGGGAGGCTTTATAACCTAATTGTAATGAGTGGAAAAACACGAGGAAACGTTACGTCTGTAGCCATTAATTGCCAGGCTGCAGATCATACTGATTTTTTTTATCCAACGGCTGGGAGAGAAAGAAATTAACCGGCGTAATTCTTGCTGAGAAAGTAATGCTGACTCATCGCAGAATGTGTCGATAATATGTGTTTCAGTGCTTCGAAAAAAAAATGATTTTTATTTCTGTAAGGAATTTAAAACAACACAAAGAAAAGTGAAACAATTAAAAGTAAAGAAAGAAATGCATTGACATTATTTAAATGCCACCAGGTTGACGACTTCGTTTGGTTCTCGAACATTTAGGCTCACATAATGTTTAAGACGTTAGCCATTTACTTTAAATTAAGTCCATCCTTTAAATTTTTGATTGTCACCACACCGCTCTGGAATGCTTCGATAACTTTAAATGGGTCTAACCATCTCGATCTCAATTTTTCTGGATGCAATTTTAAACGTGAGTTAAATAAAAGTACCAATAGACCAGGATGAAATTGTCGATGCAAGATGATGTTGTCATGCCATCTCCTTGTCTTTTCCTTGTATATCGCTGCATTCTCATAAATATGGAGTCAGATTTCTTCTAATTCCGTAATGCCCAGCGGTATTTTCTTTCTAGCAACATCATAGTCTAAATTCACATGTTTAATTGCCCATATGGTCTTATGTTCAAGTTCGACAGGCAGGTGACAAGACTTTCCAAACACTAGTTGGTATGGTGATATTCCTAACGGGGTTTTGTAAGCGGTGCGAAGCGCCCACAATGCATCATGTAGCCACGTATATCAATCCTTCCTAGATGGATTAACCACCTTCTCAAGTATGTTTTTAATTTAACGATTCGATACTTTGGCTTGACCATTAGTTTGTAGGTGATATGTTGTGGCCATACGATGCTTCACACCATATCGCTTTAATGCAGTTGCCACTTGGTTATTATAGAAATGAGTGCCTTGGTTGCTTATCAATGCTCTCAGTGTTCCAAACTTTATGAGGATGTATGTGTGAAAGAACTTCAACATTGTCTGAGCATCGTCTTTTGGCACCGCAATAACTTCAATCCACTTTGAGATGTAGTCAACAGCCACTAAGATATACACATTTCCAAAAGAGTTTGGAAATAGCCCCATAAAATCTATACCCCAAACATCGAAGAGCTCTACCTCCATGATGGGTTGTTGGAGCATCTTGTTGCGTTGAGATATGGATCCAGTAACGATCACATTGTTGTGCGAAATTGTAGGAGTCTCGAAACAAATTGGGCCAATAAAATCTTGATTGTAGGACCTTTGCAGCAGTCTTTGTTACTCCAAAATGATCTTCATAAGGGGCATCATGGCAGTGTCGCAAGATTGAAATAATTTCTTCTTCAGGTACACATCGACGGATGATAATGTCGGCACATACCTTAAATAGGTATGGCTCATTCCAATGGTATTTGGGAGCATCACATATGAACCTGATCTTCCTATGACCAGTCGCACTCATAGGTAGCTTTTCACACACAAGGTAATTGACGACATCAGCATACCATGGTGATGGTCGACAAAGAATAATTGCTCGTCAGGAAATGCCTCGACAATTTGGTTTATTTGCCCGTTCTCACTCCTAGTTTCCAACCGAGACAAGTGGTTAGCTACTTGATTCTCAGATCCTTTCCTATCTCTGATTTCGATATCAAATTCTTGGAGGAGAAGAATCCATTTGCTGAGTATAGGTTTGGCGTCTTTTGTGTTGAAAAGGAATCTTAATGCTGAGTGGTCCATGTAAACTGTAGTCTTTGCGCCCAAGATAGGAACGGAACTTGTCAAATGCAAAGACTACTACTAGCAACTCCTTCTCCGTAATAGTATAATTAACATGTGCTTTTGTTAGAGTTTTACTAGCATAGTAAATAGAATGAAATACCTTTTGTTTTCTTTAGCCTAGGACAGCTCCTATAGCAAAGTCACTGGCGTCGCACATTAGTTCGAATGGATGCGTCTAGTCTGGTGCGATGACAATCGGAGCTTGTACCAGCTATTTCTTTATTGTTTTGAATGCGTCCAAACATTCATCATCGAACACAAAGTTTTTATTTTGCTCTAATAATGAACATAATGGTTTAGCTATCTTGGAAAAATCTCTAATGAATCTTCTATAAAAGTCAGCGTGTCCAAGAAAGCTTCTTATTGTTTTAACAGTGGTGGGCGATGGTAATTTTTTGATGATTTCTACTTTAGCTTTATCAACCTCAATACCCTAACAAGATATGCGATGGCTAAAAACAATGCCTTTAGTAGCCATGAAGTGGCATTTCTCCAAATTCAGAACGAGATTTGTGTCCTCACATCTTTTCAAAACTCTTGTCAAATTGTCAGCATATTGGTCAAAAACTCTATCCATAGATCGAGAAATCATCCATGAATACCTCGAGTGAGTCCTCAATCATATCTGAGAAGATCGCTATCATACACCTCTGGAATGTTACTGGCGCATTACACAACCCAAACGACATCCGTTGGAAAGCAAATGTTCCAAAAAGACATGTGAACGTTGTCTTTGCTTGATCTTCCGGCACAATGGCTATTTGATTGTATCCAAAGTAGCCATCCGGGAAGCAATAATAGGCTTTACCAGCTAGCCTATCTAGCATTTGATCGATGAAAGGTAGTGGAAAATGGTCTTTCTTTGTGGCTATATTCGGTTACCGGTAATCCATGCATACTCGCCATCCAGTTGCGATGCGAGTAGGGATTAACTCGTTCTTGTCATTGGTCGTAACTGTGAAACTACTCTTTTTAGGCACACATTGAACGAGACTTACCTAATTGCTATAAAAAATAAGATATATAATGCCCGCATCTAACCATTTAATGATTTTCTTCTTTACCACTTCCTTCATTTTCTTATTGAGTTGTCTTTGTTGCTCAATGGATTACTTCCCTTCATCTACTAGTCGTATCTTATGCATACAAAAAGAGGGACTGATGCCTCTGATATCTGCGATGCTCTAAGCTATGGCTCTTTTATGTTCTTTTAGAATTGCGATGAGTTTATCTTCTTACATTGCATCGAAAGATGCGTTGACAATAACAGGGAGCGTCTCGTTGTCACCAAAGAAGACATATATCAAATGAATTGGCAATGGTTTTAACTCCAAGATAGGAGCTTGTTCGACAGATGGTTTAAACACCAAGATTGTCCTATTAGACAAATTCAAATACTCCATTTGCCAATTTTGACTCAGCTCACAATTGTTAACCTTCTCTTTGTCGACATAATCATCTAGAATGTCATTGGTAGATGTCGTCGCATTATCATCAGACAGTGCTGAACTTCTTGTATTAAATTCTTCTAGAATAATCTCGTCCAACACGTCAATATGGTGACATTGTTCATTGGGTCCGAATGGTGATACTTCAAACATACTGAAGGTTATCTGGTCATCATTATGATGCATAACAAGTTCTCCTTTGAACACGTCGATAAGTGTTCGTCCCATTGCTAGAAATGGCCTCCCAAGAATTATGGGTACCTCCTTGTCTAATTCGCAGTCTAAGATGATAAAATCAGCAGAGAACACCAACTTATCAACTTGAACAAGAGCATCTTTGATTTGTCCTTCCGATTGTGCTAAAGATCTATTCTCCAGTTGTAATGTCACCGCAGTGGGCTTCATCGAACCTATTCCTAATTTCTTAAAATGGAAAAAGGCATCAAGTTAATACTTGCTCCTAAATCACATAAAGCCTTACCTAAATAATGATTCTCGATGAAGCATGGGATAGTGAAGCTGCCAAGATCTTTCATATTGGTTGGCAACTTGTTTGTAAGCACAGCGCTACACCCCTTTGTGAGCGTAATCGTCTCGATGTCGGATAATTTCTTTTTCTTTGATAACAATTCCTTCATGTATTTCCTATAACTAAGTATCTGCACAAGAGCATCTACTAGAGGTATATTAATGTGCAATTGTTTCAAAGTAGAAACAAACTTTTGATATTCTTTATCATGGATTTTCTCTTTGAATTGTTACAAAAACGGCAAAGGTATGGTCGCAGTGGGTTGTTGTAGATAACTTGGTAGTGTCGACACTGGTTGTTGCATCGATAATTATGTTGGGTAAACTGCAGGCATGGATGGCCCTTTAGTTGGTTCCTCAGCATTAATTTCTTCTTTACGTCCTTCAGCTGCATCCTCCTCTTGTTACTGTGGTTCAGATGCGTCGACATGGTCTTTATTAGAAACGCTTGGTCCCACTGTCTGTTTTCTACTCATTAGCGTGATTGCTTTGCAATGCTCCTCCCCCCTTTGTGTTGGATTCTTAGTATCACTAGGTAGAAATCTTGGTGATCTGGTGCTAAGATCTTACAACGTTCCAACACTCATATAGAAGAAGAGTTGCCTTGCACTATCGTTTCAGTTCTTGTGATATGCTCGCGCATCATTGCTTCAAGAGCAGCCATAGGGTCGGACTTAAGTTGAGAAAACTGCTGCTGTTGATGCTAATGATGTTGTCCTTGCATTTATGGCAATACAGACTATTGTGGCTGTAATCATGATTGTAGTTGTATCTGGTTATGTGATTGCATTTGTTCAAAATGAGAATTTATCTGTGAATTCTGATGATAATTCTGCTGCGGATTGGCATTGTAACCTCCTTGTCTATAACCCCCTTGATTTGAGGAACTTCCATATATATACGTAGAAGTATTTTGATTCCCCCAAGGTTGTTGAGAATGATTATTGTCTGAGTTACCAAATGAACCCCCTCAATGTTGTTGACATAATATGCATTTTCTACATGTTGTGGGCAGTCTTCATAGCTATGATTATCGCCGCAAATCTCACAAGAAAATATCGATGCATCTAATTGCTAGGTTACTTGTATAGGAGCAACTTCATTTGTTCCTTTCATATTCTTTATGATGTTGGCCAGTGAAGATACCTGCACTGATAATGCAGAAATAACATTTAATTCAAAAACAACAAGGTTAGTTTTCACCTGTGCATAACGAGAGATTGGATATTGGTAGTCATTCTGGGCAATCCTCTCTAGAATTCGAACAGCTTCATTGTAAGTACAATCCAACAATAGACCATTAATCGATCCGTCAACAAGATTTCTTGTCTGAGCATTCAAACCATTGTAGAAGATCTCTATTTGCGTCTCTTGCTGAATTTCATGCATTAGGCAACATCGAAGCAATGTTTTGAAACACTCTCATGTTGTATGTAAATTCTCATCATCGAGCTGATGATATGTAGCGATGTCATTACGCAACCTTGCGTTCATTATCGACGGGTTGAAACGTAAAACAAACTATGTTGCTAACGTATTTCAAGATGTGATAGATCTTGTCGGCAATCCTAAGAACCATGTTCTTGCTTTACCCTGCAACGAATAAGGAAATAATTGCATTTTCAAGGCATCATCAGGAACACCATGTTGACTAAAGGATGCACAAATAAGCAAAAATGATTTCAAATGTTCTCATGCGTCTTCATGCGGAAAACTAGAATATTGTCCATTTGAGTTGAGCATCTGAAACATCATAGGTTTCAGTTCAAAATTACCAGCCTAAATAGCTGGTCGTACAACCCCTGGGTTGTAAATCATTGAGTATAGGCACAATATAATCTCTTATTGTCCTATTCTGAACTTGTTTTTCTTATGGACGTGGTGGTGGTATATCGTTAACAATTTGTGGAAGCAGTGGAGGAATTCTATCTTGTGGCAGCAATGGTGGCAAATTGTTATTGTTGTTACCAGCCATTTTTCATTGTTCTTGTCTTCTCCTCCTAAGTGTCCTCTCAAGCTTCAGATCAAAGTTTACAATATCCTTAGGATTTCTCCTTGTGGAAATGCAACAATTAAAAATATTAAAAAGAAAATAATTAAAGAAATAACAACAGATTAGTAAAGATTAAAAGTTAAGGAAGTAAAATTAATTGCAACTACAAAAGTAAACATCAAACAAATGTCATTCCCCGGCAATGGCGTCAAAACTTGATTGGTGTTTTTACGACACAACGATTGTGCAAGCATACACACGTCGATGCACGTATAGTTAATAGACAAATCTGTCGAATATCGATCCCTCGAGGAATGGATTCTTGATGTCTAAATGTCGGAGCAATCAATATTGAAATTAAGTGTAATATGAGTACTGAAATCAGTGCAATATGTCAGATCTGCACACTAAAATGTCGGAGCAATCAATATTGAAATTAAGTGTAATATGAGTACTGATATCAGTGCAAGCATACAATGAAGTCTCTTTGAGTTCTTACCAACAACAACTCCCTACTTAATCCCGACTTAAATACCCACAATCACTCCACCTCTCGGTGTGAGCAATGATGTGTATCCAAGAACAAGTAACTGGCTCTTATCCCAGTTCTGAGCAGCTCTCGCCTAACCTACTTGTTAACCTAACCTATCACCACATCTGTCGATGTCGGCGCACTGCAATTTCACTTTCGTGCTTAAAGCTGTTAAATCCAAGAATAAACAGATAAGCAGTGTAAAATAAGAATCAAAATGATATAACATTAAAAGACACTCTCGTATTCATTTAATATCATCAAAATCCATCATCGTTTAAAAAGAATTAAAGAGTACAATGAAGCTTACTATCTCTAGACTACTAGGCCTACTCCCTAATTGTTCCTCTTGCCTTGCATCAAACACCTTCTCGTCAGAAGTGACTGTAGACTTGCTTCATCAGCTTCCCAATTCCCAGCTCAAATCTCCAAAATTACACAAAAATTGTAGAATTTAATACCTTAGCTCTTGATGATTTCATCATTTTGTGTTCGTTTATTTATAACCTCAAAATATTGCAAGTTTCAGCCTTCATTCCCATATCCAAATCTAGATTTTTGCAACTGTCAAAATTAGTTAGAGTACAGCTGTGCACTCACGCAATTCTAGTATGTTCTTCAGGGATCTACAAATTGTCGCTGTATCACTAGGCACATTCTGAAATTATAATTGCAGCGACGTCTGTGAAATCCCTGCATTGGTGCTTTCAGCTATGGATTCAGCTTGATTCTACTCATTCAAGGTTTAGTTGCAATGCGACGACATCTCTTGGTCTCAATTACCAGCTGATCTTATGGTTGTATTCGTCCAGTATTAAACTTCTAGACTTAGTTCCTGCACTGACAATATTAAGACACAATATATCGGTTGCTTGTATCGACATTAGTAAAAAAATGGATAAAAATAACAATAATTTAAACTAACAAGCAATGAGTTGGAAAATATGAAAATTAAATATAAAATGCTAATGATGCATGCTAAATGAAATACAAAAGAGACAATTAAGACACTAAATTAGGAGAAAATCAATGTCATTTGCAATACCATCATATGTATTTGAGATCGTGTGACTGCATGAAGAGCCAGCATCAATCATAACCGATAGGGACCGACGTTTTACCTCGAGGTTTTGGGGTAAGCTGCATGAAGCTTTGGGAACCAAGTTGAATTTCAGTACTACATACCATCCGCAGACAGATAGCCAGCCAGAGCGGGTGGTACAAATTCTAGAAGATATGTTGTGATGTTGTATACTTAAGTTTGAGGGTAACTGGGAGAAATACCTACCGTTGGTAAAGTTTTCATATAATAATAGCTACCAATCTAGTATCAAAATGGCACCGTTTGAGGCATTATACGATAGGAAATGCATAACACATTTGTTTTGGTCAGGGTTGAGCGAGTCTAAGTTGGTTGGGACTAATTTGATATAAGAGACTGAAGACAACGTTTGGGTAATCCATGATTGTTTAAAAGTAGCGTCTGATTGACAACATCGGGTTTTGGGTGTTACAGTTTGTTGAAGCCCAATTTTAACTGGGCCCAACATTTAAACTCAATTTTTAAGTTTTTAAATTTTAATTTATTTTGGGTTTAAATTTAGTTTAATGTTTAAACTTTTCTTTTAAGTTTAAATTTAAATTAAGTTTAAATTAATTTAACTTTAAAATTTAATTAATTAAAAAAGTCCAGTTACAAATGTCCACTTTACAAACCCAAATTGGGCCCAAATGCTAACCTAAGCCCAAATTCTAAAAGACCCAAACCTAAATGGCCCAAATCGGCCCAAACCCTTTGCACCCAAAATCTACTAAGTGTTGCTGTTGATGCCTCCACCTCAGCCAACCAGAAGTCGCCACGTCAGCCCAAAGCAATTCCTCCTTCAGCTCCAACTTGGACTGCCACTGCCACTGCTTCAAGCCTCCACCGTCGAACCTGCAAAAAAGGAGATTAGATGTACATTTAATTGAAAAAAACAAGTTATCATGATTAAAAATCTGGTTATAAAAACCAGACTCAAACCATTTTGTAGGGGTTACAGACATTAGATTGTTCATTCAAAAAAGGAATCAATACATATACAGTTTTAACATTTACTAAGAGTCATATGCAAACAGTAGTATTCAAACTTGAATAAGGAAGCGACCAACAACAGATTTCGATCGGGTTCAGAGACTTTTGGTTTTCAAGGTATGAATTAATCCGTATTAATTACATGTTTGTTTGCTACCGGCGTTTAAAGGGTATGCATTGAATACATTTCTATATTTATTATTTATTATCCCTAAACGTTTTAAATAGGTGTTAAATAGTTAATAATAATAATATTATTATTAATGTATTAGTGATGGTCATTAATGATAACCATTAATAATTAATAATTTCATTAATAAGAAAAAGAAAACAAAAGGTCAGAAGGCACTCCCCTGACCCACGTCGTCGTCGTCGGAGCTCACGTCGGAGCCTCCGCTGAAACCCCACACCTCGTCGCACATGAATCTGCAAAAAAAAAGGGGGAATCAAAATGATTAACAATAAAAAAAAATAAAAACAGTTTCAAAAAGAGAGTTTTTAAGAAATATATTTTAAAAAAAAAGAAAAAGAAAGGCTTTTACCGTTGACGGAGACATGATTGGACCGGCGCACGTGACCATGCGCGGCGACGAAGCGTGGCCGCGGAAGGGGGCGCGTGGCGGCGACGCGCGACGAACCATGATCGGACTGACCGGCTGGAGCATGGCCGGCCACGGAGGGGGAGATGATTTTTTTTGGAGAGATTTTGGTTTTTTTTTTTAAAAGGGGGTGAAAATTATTATTTTTTTCTTAAGAATGGCCTATTTATAGCTATCCAAAACGGTGTCGTTTTGGCATGGCTTCAAAATGCTCAAAACGGCACCGTTTCACCTAATAACCCATGGCTGACCCGAAATCCGACCTGACTCGACCTAGGATCCGCGTGTTTTTTAAAGGAGGGGTTATTTATGCATTTGATCCTTCCGCTTTTTCTACAATTTTCAATCAGATCCTTTTTACACTTTTAATTAAATTTAAATTGGTTCAATGATTTTCCTAGTTTTTTAATTTGGTCCCTCGACCTTTTGAAAGTATCAGGAGCTGCCACATGTAAGTTTTTTGGTTCATTTATGCAAACGTCCCTCTTATTGTTAATTTGATTTCATTTAATCCTCAAATCGAGTTTTATTTAATTACAAAATTGACCCATAAATTTTTCATGGATTTCGAACTAGTCCTCTGACTTTAGGATGCTTGAGGGGCTGCCAAGTGTCACCTATTTTTTGGTTTTATTGCCCTGGAGGTCCTCAAAACTTCCAAAAATTTTGATTTTACCCTCGAACTTCAAAAATCCCATTTTGGACCCTAAAACTTCCAAAAATTACATTTTTACCCCCAAACTTCAAAAAAATCCATTTTTCACCCTCGAACTTCCAAAAATTTCATTTTTACCCCCAAACTTTCAAAAATCCAATTTTTAACCCCAAAACTTTCAAAAATTTCATTTTTACCCCCAAACTTCCAAAAATCTCATTCTTGACCTCAAAACTTCCAAAATTTCCATTTTTACCCCCGAACTTCCAAAAATCCATTTTTAACCCCAAAACTTCAAAAAAAATCAATTTTTACCCTCGAACTTCCAAAAATTCCATTTTTGACCCCGAAACTTCCAAAAATTACCATTTTGCTCCCGGATGTCCAAAAACTCCATTTTCGACCTCGAAACTCTCAAAATTACTCTTTTAACCCCTAATTTTCCCAAAATCACCATTTTACCACGAGAACCCAAAATTACCATTTTTCCCTCAAGTATCCAAAAAGTCTCATTTTCAAACCCGATCGCGTCATTTTTCGTCATCATCAATGTTTGCGTTTATTTTAACCATCATGTACTCGTATTTTCACGTTTTTTTTTACCATTTATCTTCTTATTTATCTTACTTCGTGTTATTTAATATTCATCATAATTGCTTATCCATATTAAACTCGCATGTTAGTTTTCAAAATTGTTTTCATAAAAACTTTAAAATCGAGACAATATTCTTTTATTTCGAGTTTCGAAAATTTGTGCCTTAACTTATTAGGTGCAATTTTTCTTCAAATCGAAACAATCGAATACCCTTAATCGAGGCAATGCTTCCTTATCTTCGATCCTGAAAATTTACGCCTTAACTTACTATGTGCGACTTTTCATCAAATCGAGATAATCAAACATCCTTTTTCCAAAAATTTAAAAAAGGTTTTACGAAGGAAAGCTCGTTATTTTATGGATTTTAAAATGTCATGTCCTAACTCACTAAATGTAACTTTCTTCCTCGATCACTTTGAAATATCGGGATTTCCAAACAAACCCGGTTTCTTTTAAACTTAACTCATGCATTCAAGGATCGTATTTTAAACTTTATTCGAGCTTTTAAATGTTACCAAATTAAGACCCGAAAATAATCAATACGGTACCAATTTTAGGCGTATGAGGGTGCTAAACCTTCCTCATGCGTAACCGACTCCCGAGCCTGTTTTTCTGGATTTCGAAGACCTGCATATTTTCAAAATGGTTTTTAAAACATTTTATGGTGATCCAATCACACCGAATAAAGGATTGATGGCGACTCCTATTATTTTTCGATTTCAAAATAATTTTTGAAACTTCGTTTTAAATCGGTTTCGATAGCTGGCGACTCCACTAGGGACTTTTAAAATAAACGAGAGTCAAGCCAAAATTGATTATTTTCGGGTCTTCTTTGGAAACTTTTAAACTTTAGTTTTGTTTAATATGCGATCCTCGACATCTTTTGTAACATTATATCGTGTGATATTGCTAGTGTAAATTTACATACATCTGCATACGATGTTACCTTTTAAGTGGAAGCCGAAAACTACTCCTTCGTGAGGTCCTCACCTCCGTGCAGGATAGTGGATCACTTTTGGGATTACAAAGTACCCTTGTTTTCATGAAGTGTTCACTTCCATGCAAACATGTGAGAAATGCGTCCCCCTAAACCGAACTCGTCCATGTGAGCCTGTAATGGGTGAGGATCGAGGGATCTGTTGGTTTGGGTACCCCTACTTTAGAACCCAAAACCACATATAGTAAGCTGTAGGAACTTGCTTAGAAGGAGTTGTACTAAACCATTTAGTAACCTTCCAAGACAAACTCTTAGGTCCTATGCTATACTTGTATATTGATATTGTTGTGTTTCGCTAACTTGTTTATTTTGTCTCTTTTTGCATCGCATTTCATCATTATATAAAGAGAAGGTATAGACTCAAAAGTTCAATTACCGATAAGAGAATTAATCATGGAAAACAAGTACTTTGATAAAGTGGAGGATAATATGGTCGTGTGCATGTGGTCGGAGGAGACTCAACGCCAAAAGGGAGACAGCTTAGTGGAAGGGTATGAGTCAGAGCTTTGGGATTATACCAGGATCAGCACGGCTCAAAACAATGTGCTAGAATTGAAAGAGATATGGGATAGTTGGGACAACAACATGAAATAGACCTTTTACTAAGAATACGGAGATTTGTGATACTTGTGCGAAGTTAAGATGGACAAATCCCTTTTTAGAGCCTTAACGTAGTATTGGAATTCAGCCTACAATTGCTTCACCTTCGAGAATATAGACATGACACCGACGATAGAAGAATACACCACTCTGCTCCGTTGTTCGAAGATGTCAGTAGATAAGGCCTATTCTAGAGCTCCAAATCTCCCGATCGTGGTTAAAAGATTAATAAACATCATGGGCATGAGCGAACAGTGGGTTGCAGCTCGAGTTAAGGTCAAAGGCGATAACTAGTGCATCACGTGGAAAAGCCTGTGAGATTTGATATTGGTTCATCCAGATGCAAAGAAAAAAATTGACATTTTAGCCTTAAGTATCTACGGGTTGGTCGTTTTCCCAAAGGCTTTAGGGCATATAGAAGACGCGGTGATAGATTTGTTTGATAGATTGAGTAAAAGAGTGACACTTGTCCCGACTTTACTAGCTGAAACTTTCAGATCCTTAAATGCATGCAGAAAGGAGGGAGAAGGTCGATTTGTTGCCTGTGCACCACTACTGATGGTATGGTTTCATAGTCATTTCTAGAAAACAGAAAAAGTCTCCTATCAGTACTTGTCTAAAGATTACTCCCCTTTGAAAGAGTTTGTGGCTACGTAGAGACAAGAAAACTTCTCAGAAGAAAAGTGGATGGCCATACTCCAAAGCCTCAAAGACGAAGACATAGAGTGGCGAGCACCATGGTTCGTTCTTGATAAAATATTGTATCGGTGCGGAGATCTTGACTGGGTCCCATTGGCAGGAATATGGGGGCAATCGGACATGCACCTTTGCTGGTTTCAAGACAATACAGATCAAGACAATACAGATCAAGACAGTTCATACCCGTAACTCAGGGGATAGCTCAATATGAATTCGTGTACCGGGGAGAAAACAATAAGAAAAGGATTCGAGAAATCTCAAATGCATGGAACCAGGTTCGAAAAATGAAAGCATTCGGCGCCAATCCCATGATAACTGCAGAATATGATTGGTGGAGAAACAGAATGATCAACAACAATATTCCTGTGCCAAACCCGAAGATTGTCCGCCCAATTGAAGAACACTTGCGGGTTGTTCTACTGAATTAGAAATAATTAAACAAGATTTCGAAAAGAAAAATGCTGAGATGGGGAAAATGATAGAAAAACTAGAGGAAGAGAAGGTGCTTTTAGGATTATACGTTGATGTTCAGAAGCTAGAGGCGGAAAAATTGAGAAAAGGGAAGAATAAGGCTGAAGAAGATCTTAGCAGCCTAAGGAAGGACTATAAAAAGCTTCGATTGTCAATGAGAACCGCTGGTTTAGGTAAGACATCAAAGCAATGGCAGCAGGAAATCCGCGAAGAGAAAAATAAAACAACTCACTGGAAAAACAAATTTCAAGACGCCCAAGTTCAGAAAAATGCTATGAAGAGTAGCCTCTGAAAAGCCAAGCCGAAGTGACTGAGTTAAAAGCTCAAATAGGAAAGTTGGAGGAGTCCTTGTACAGGCATCGCAACAGAAATTCAGTAATGGAGTTAAAACCAAGTCGAGCTGAGATCGAGAGACTAAGTGAGAGGGTGGAAGAATTAGATGCCTCTTTGCAGAATAGTGAAATGCAAACTGAGATTTTGGAAAGAACGTTGGAGACAAATGATTGACATCTTTAGCAAACCCAAAAAGAAGTCAGAGAGAGAGATTATGTTATGGTGAGGCTTTAAACCAAATCCACAAAGTAGCTGATCATGTGCAAACACTGGCCATTGAAGCAGAAGAGCTAAGCATACAATACGAGACAAAGACGGAACGAGGCTAAAAGTTATCAAGCCTCCTTAAGAAAGTCAAGGCTCTGAGCATCAAAGCAAAACTGTTTATGTAATTTGCTTTATGTTAAGGAACTTGTTATCCAAATGAAGTTTTCTAAATGGAAAATGAATTATAAGTCAATACCTTTCTCTTGCATACATGCATCTTATTCGCATCACATTTTTTGCATAATAATCCTAGCTTATTAAAATTTATAATCCAGCTACATCAGTAACCACTGAAAACTCACATCGCTATAATACTCGAAAGAAAACTAAAGCCATGGAACAAAGACTTGAACAAATCCAAAAAGAATTACAAGACCAGATGCAAGAGCGCATCCAAGAGCAAATGAGCATGATGTGCAGAGAAATGAAGAATCAATTCATGGAGGTACAGAAAAGCTTAATGAATGAATTAGCGTAAGTAAAACAAAGCATGGCTGATAAAGGAAAGAGCTCTACTATTGAGGAAGAAGAGGACCCGATGGTCCCCCCAGGCTTTACACCTCTTCATAACCCAACTTCGCATGAAATGTCGGCACGGGAGCCACCATTACTGTAAGGGCACAGCAACCAGCCACAGGCACGTCGCGACCAGTTAATTATCCAATTGGATTAGGGTCAAACGCGGAGGATAATGTCGCGAATTTTGGTGTCCTAGACTTTAACGAAATGATAAGAGAAGATCTCCCCAAACAAATAGAGGAGAAATAAAGGCGACTAGAGGAGAAAATCGACGCAATGCAGGGAGTTGAAGTTTCCTATATGATAAATGCTAAAGAGCTGAGTCTGGTTCCGAATCTGGCCCTCCCAAATTCAAAGTTCCAGAATTTGAAAAATATAGCGGGACGAGCTGCCCTGAAGCCCACCTGACCATGTTCTGCAGAAAGATGGCGGGGCACGTGCATAACGACCAACTGTTAATTCATTGTTTTCAAGACAGCCTTTTCGGGTCGGTAATCAGATGGTACAATCAATTAAGCCGATCAAAGATCCATTCGTGGAAAGTTTTGGCACAGGCTTTGTTAAAGCAATACGGCCATGTGATAGAAATAGCTCCTGATCGTCTTACACTGCAGAATATGGAGAAGAAGTCAAATGAGAGCTTTAGAACATATGCGCAGAGATGGCACGAGGTGGCAACCCAAGTACAGCCACCACTAACAGAAAAGGAGACAACAATGTTGTTTGTCAATACCCTCAAGGCTCCTTACCTAAATCACTTGTTAGGAAACGTCACCAAGAGTTTCTATGATATGGTCATGTCGTGGGAAATGATTGAAAATGCAATCAAGGCCGGTAAAATTGAAACCGGAGAAAGCCCTAAAAGGCCTGCCCTTAGAATAAGGGATAATAAGGTCAACAATGCAAGCATATATAGAGCTAGCTATACCAGGCCCTTCATAACAAGTTAACCCAAAGCTCCAATGGACGATTACCAAAATGCCTCATAGTAGGAGCTGGGCACCAAGCCAAATAGAGGAAGAATTCAATATACTCTCCTTCCAATGTCATATGGGGAACTCTACAAGATATTATATTATGCGCATGACGTAGCTCCTTAACATGTACGACCATACAAACCCCCATTCCCAGTTTGGTACGATGCAAAAGCTCACTGTGAATACCATGTAGGGGCAGAAGTGCACTCGATTGAAAACTGCCTCGCTTTTAAAAGACGAGTCGAAGAACTCATAGAGCATGGGATCGTAAAGTTGGAAGAGTCAGCTAAGCCCAATATAGCTGGAAATCCTCTGCCTAATCACCCAAAGCAAGGGGTGAATGCCTTGCTAGAAGAAGGAGCTCGAAAAATTAAGAGAAGTGTTGAAGAAATCAAGTCTCCACTTCGGTGGGTATGGTAAGAGTTGGTTAAAGAAGGGATAATCGTGAACGATAAAAAGAGTATAATAATCGGGGATGATGACCATTGCGAGTTTCATGCTGTTAAAGGGCATGAAATTCAAAGCTAATGATGTTTGTGCCTCCAAGGATGGGACAGCTGAGACTTATGGAAGCAATCACCCCAAGGTGATTATTCGTGGCACGGCAAGAGAACAAACAACTCCCCATATTATCATACAAAAGCCTACAATGTTTCCTTACAAGGACAGCAAGAAGGTCCCATGGAGTTACAATTATAACGTGACCATACCCAGAGAAGGGGAACCCAGGAAGGACGTTAATCTTGTTACCCGAAGCGGTAAGAATTATGACCCTGTGAATAAAGAAAAAGAGGTCAACAAAGGGAAAGCTAGAATGTGTGAGCCTGAGGAAGAAGTAACTAGCAAGCCCGAAGTACCCGTCAACGAGCCTGTATTTGAGAATGAGGCAAAAGAGTTTTTACAGTTTTTAAGGCATAGTGAATATAATGTAGTAGAGAAACTACACAAACAGTCTGCTCAGATATCGATCTTATCATTGCTTTTAAGCTCGGAAGTCCATCGAAGCGCACTAATGAAAGTGCTGAACGAAACATATGTAGTAAATGACATCTCCGTCAGCAAACTAGATCGATTAGTCAATAACGAGAGTGCTGATAACTTCATTTTCTTCAGCGATGATGAAATACCAACGGGAGGAATAAGGTCCACCAAGGCTCTACACATTACTACCTGTTGTAAAGGGTATACGCTACCTGGAGTACTCATAGACAATGGTTCAGCCCTGAATGTGCTACCGCTAGCTACACTGCAATGATTGCCAATTGATAGCTCTCACATGAAAGGATGTAATAACATAGTGAGAGCATTTGACGGGACAGAAAGGAAGGTAATGGGGAAGATTGAAATACCCCTTCAAATTGGGTCGAATACATATAAAGTAGATTTTCTAGTGATGGATATTAGGCCCACTTATAACTGTCTGTTGGGAAGACCATGGATCTACTCAGCTGGGGCAGTACCTTCCTCTTTGCACCAGAAAGTGAATTTAATAAATGAAGGGCTGCTGATCACGATTAATGTTGAGGAGGAAATAATCGCGTCCATAACAAGCGATTCACCCTACGTGGGGATAGACGAGGAGGCTGTGGAATGCTCGTTCTGCTTACTGGAGTTTGCCAATGCAACCTTCATTTCGGAAGGGAGGAAGATACCTGTACCTACAATATCATCGACCACTAGGATGGGCTTGCGATTAACAGTCGGAAAAGGGGCTATACCTGGGAAAGGACTAGGAAAATACCTCCAAGGAAGAGTTAATGTGCCAATGCTAATAGAAAAACAGTATTGTTATGGCCTGGAGTACAAGCCAGATGCGAAACAAAATAGGAAAGAACTTGAGAAAAAGCAAGAAAGAAGGAGGGTCAGACTGTCTGGAAAAGACATCTCGTGGGAACCCATGGTCTTCCCACACATCTAAGAGACTTTCGTCTCAGGAGGGGTGATCAACCGGCAGGAAAAGGAGCGAGTAACGATTGGAACCAAAAGGGGCATCATGAAAGGTTTAGACATTAATGCTATATCAAATGAAGGAAATGAAGGGAATCCATCAAGAATTGGTCCGTGTGTACTTGGGAGAACCTTGAATAATTGGACCATGGAGGAACTCCCTGTAATTTTTAAGATTTCCTCAGAGTAATGCTCGAAAACACCTATTGTTTTAGGCTCGAAAGCAATATGGATTTTTTTGTAAAAGGGCCTATGGTCATTATTCAGTTATTTTGAATGAAGTACACTTTCCATCTTATATTCTTCTCCATAATTATTCTTTCATTTCTTAATTCAGCTTAAGAAACCATTCGTACATATCCAATGAACAAGATTAATTATTCTTTAATACATACATACTCATACATATACCACATATTCATTCTTTTGTAAATTTATTTTGCTCTTTGGACATTCATTTCATCCCTTGACAGATCCTCAAATATCAATATTATGAGCAACCCTAACGCTAACTTAGAACCCTACTTCGAGCAAGGTACGTGTTTGGAAGAGCTTCAGGACCTTGAAGATAATCAAGATTGTGATCTGCTTCTGAATCTGTTAAGAATGATGGAACATGAAGAAAAACAAATCCTGCCTCATTCAGACCCAATGGATGTTATTAATCTAGGGCACGAAGATAAAAAGAAAGATGTGAAAATTGGGACAAGCATCTCCGTAGAAACCAGAAGGAATCTTATCAAGTTGCTTCAAGAGTTCCAAGATATCTTCGCATGGTTGTCTTAGCAGGATATGCCCGGCTTAAGCACTAACATTGTAGTGCATAAACTCCCCATAAAGGAAGAAAGCAGATCCGTGCAGCAAAAACTCCGAAGGATGAGATCGGATGTGTTGTTAAAAATAAAAGAAGAAGTCACGAAACAATTTGACGCCGATTTCCTACAAGTGGTTAAATACTCTGAATGGGTAGCTAATATAGTCCCCGTTCCTAAAAAAGACGAAAAGGTGCGCATGTGTGTGGACTATCGAGATTTAAATAAAGCTAGCCCAAACGATAATTTCCCCTTACCTCACATCGACACTCTAGTCGACAACACGGTAGGACATTATCTGTTTTCCTTTATGGATGGTTTCTCTGGGTATAATCAAATAAAGATGGACCCTGAGGATATGATCAAAACCACATTTTTCATGCTATGGGGAACATTTTCCTACAAGGTGATGCCCTTCGGACTCAAAAATGCAGGGGCAACTTACCAAAAGGCCATGGTGACCCTGTTCCATGACATGATGCATAAGGAGATTGAGGTTTACGTCGATGACATGATCGCGAAATCCCAAATAGAGGAAGAACATGTAAGAATCTTGAGAAAGTTATTTTGAAGGCTAAAGAAATATCAAGTAAAGTTAAATCTGGTAAAGTGCACTTTCGGGGCCACATCAGGAAAATTGTTAGGCTTTGTAGTCAGCAAAAGAGGAATTGAAATTGACCCGGATAAAGTCAAAGTCATACAGGAGCTACCACCACCCAGCACGTAAAAAAAGTTCAGGGGTTCTTAGGAAGACTAAATTACATTGCTCGGTTCATTTCACAGTTGATTGAGAAATGCGATCCTATTTTTTGCTTGCTTAGAAAGCGCAACCCAAGTGTATGGGATGATGAATGTCAGGAAACCTTTAATAAGGTCAAAGACTATTTATCCAAAGCTCCCATCTTGGTACCTCCAATTCCTAATAAGCCATTGATCCTGTACTTGACGGTCTTCGAAAATTCCATGGGATGCGTACTAAGCCAACGTGATGAATCCGAGAAGAAAGAAAGGGCGATATATTATCTCAGCAAGAAATTCACTGATTGCGAGATGCGATATTCTCCTATTGAGAAATTATGTTGTGCACTAGTCTGGACTACACGCAGATTAAGACAGTACGTGTTATATCATACCACTTGGCTGATTTCGAAATTAGATCCTCTGAAGTATTTGATGGAGTCAGCGGCATTAAATGGGAGATTAGCTCGATGGCAAATCTTGCTCTCGAAATTCGACATAGTCTATGTCAATCAGAAAGCAATAAAAGGGAGTGTGATAGCAGACTTCCTGGCCAGTAGGGCTTTAGAAGACTATGAGGCGATAAACTTCGATTTCCCGAATGAAAATTTAATGTATATTGGGACTACTAAAGGGGCAATCACGGAAGAACGACCTTGGAGATTGAATTTTGATGGAGCTTCAAATGCCACAGGTAATGGGGTCGGGGCAATCTTGGTATCACCAGAGGGAGATCATTACCCTTTCACCAGCAAACTTGATTTTGATTGCACAAACAACATGGCTGAATATGAAGCATGTATATTAGGAATCCGTGAGACCATAGAGCGGGGAATCAAAATTCTGGAGATTTATGAAGACTCTGCACTGGTAATCTATCAACTAAAAGGAGAATAGGAAATAAGGGATTCTGAGTTAATGGATTACCACAACTTGGTCCTCGAGTTGATCACAGAATTCGATGACGTCACATTCCATTATCTTCCACGGTAAGAAAACCAGATGGCCGATGCTCTTGCCACTCTAGCCTCGATGATTAAGGTGAGTAGGACGAAAAATGTAAAGCCCATTCAGATGAGTATCTATGAAGCTCCTGCTCATTGCTGTGATATTGATGCAGAGGAAGAAGGAGGAAAAGATGATCACCCATGGTACCAGAATGTTCTTCAATTTGTGAGAGATAAAAAGTATCCCGAGCAAACCTCAGAAAATGAAAAGAGGACATTACGAAGACTAGCCAGTGAATATGTCCTAGACGGGGAAATATTGTATAAGAGGAGAAAAGATCAAGTGTTGCTGAGATGTGTCGATGCAATTGAAGCTAAGAAAATCTTAGAAGAAGTTCACGAAGGCATTTGTAGGACACACGCCAACGGTTTCACGATGGCCCGAAAAATAATGAGATTTGGGTATTATTGGTCTATTGTCGAGGGCGATTACATCAATTATGCCAAGAAGTGCCATAAATGTCAGATCTATGGAGACAAGATTCACGTACCTCCATCACAACTTTATGTCATGACCTCGCCCAGGCCTTTTTCTATGTGGAGGCATGGATGTCATTGGGCCAATCTCTCCAAAGGCTTCCAATGGCCATAGATTCATCTTTGTGGTGATTGACTACTTTACTAAATGGGTAGAGGCAACTTCATATACAAATGTTATCAAGTCTGCGGTTAGCAAGTTCTTGAAAAGAGAAATTGTTTACCGATACGGGATGCTTGAAAGGATCATATCCGATAATGCCTTCAATTTGAACAATAGCACGATAGTAGAATTTTGTGAACAGTTCAAAATTAAGCATCATAATTCTTCTCCCTATCGCCCAAAAAATGAATGGAGCTGTGGAGACAGCTAATAATAATATCAAGAAGATTGTGACAAAAATGATTGAGACTTATAAGGACTGGCACGAAAAACTACCATTTGCCCTCTTTGCCTATAGAACTTCAGTTAGAACTTCTACTAGGGTAACAACATTCTCGTTGGCATACGGTATGGAAGCAGTCTTGCCTATTGAGGTTGAAATACCTTCCCTTCGAGTCTTAACAGAACTTCAACCAGACTAGGCTGAATGGATCCAAGCTCGATATGACCAGTTGAATTAAATCGAGGAAAAGAGATTAAAAGCCATCCGTCATGGACAAATGTACCAGAAAAGAATGATGCAAGCTTACGACAAAAAGGTTCGTCCTAGGGAATTCTATGAGAGCGATCTAGTTTTGAAAAAGATACTTCCCATACACAAAGATTTTAATGGGAAATGGATGCCCAATTGGGAAGGATCTTATGTGGTAAAAAAGGCTTTCTCAGGAGGAGCTCCCATCCTAGCAGAAATGGACGGTAAGGATTTGTACAACCCTGTCAATTCAGACTCGGTAAAAAAATACTTCGCTTAAAAACAAAAGGGGAATTAGGATGAAAACCCGCAAAGGGCGTCTAAAAAAAAAGAGTTCAGGATGAAAACTCGCAAAGGGCGTCCTGGAACCAAGGAAACTTTGAGTTGAAAACCCGCAAAGGACGGCTCGGGTTCAAGAACGGGTCAACGAGATGGAGGAGGGCTACAGCTTGAAACATCAACAAAGCACTCTAGATCTTCTAAAAACACATCCAAGCTAAGAATGATTCTCAAGCAAGTTGGCGCAGAGTAGCTCATTTTGCGATATCTGGGGCAACTAATTATTCTTCATTGTATACTTGGCAATTTTTAAATAAAGATTGTTTAATTTGATCCTCTTTTTAATGGAATGCGACTTTATTTCTGCACAATTTTGTCCAAGCATTTTGTATCTAAATAACGGGTAATGAACTAATAAATCATACAAAAAGTTGTAAGCATTATTCCGAAGTTTTCAGAAATTACAAGGAGTCCGAAACAAGACCACCAGTAGGAAGACAAACTAAAAAACAAGCAGTTCCAGAACAACCTAGAAAAGATGTAGCAAGAATTTGGACGGGCGACATACCATGCCGACCTAACTATCAATAAATAAATCTAACATTTATCATGCACATTCACATAAGTTAGGAGCATTTAAATCATGACTTTCTAATTTAGGCCTATATAGGGGCCCATAGAAGTATATTTCACAGGTCGCATCCTCGCCACGTGGGGAGATGAATCATTAAGACCACCGAGAAAAAGTTGAAGAGATGCAGGAATCCAAAACTTTACCCCGATCACGGGGCAGATTGCGACCATCCATAAACAGCGACGCGGTCATCTTCCTGATAAGATACCGAGAAGAAGACCAAATCAAACCCACGCTCGGTGTGAGTAAATCTTCGAATCCTAACTTTCTGATGAGACACCGAGAAGCAGATCGAAGTAATAAACAGTTAGCTTCCTGATGAGATACTGAGAAGTGGACCAAATTCGTCTTCCTGATGAGATACAGAGAAGCGATTGAAACAAACGACGCGGTCATCTTCCTGATGAGATACTGAGAATAAGACAAAATCAAACCCACGCTCGGTGTGAGTAAATCTTCGAATCCTAGCTTCCTGATGAGACATCGAGAAGCAGATCGAAGAAATAAACGGTTAGCTTCCTGATGAGATACTAAGAAGTGGACCAAATTCGTCTTCCTGATTAGATACAGAGAAGCGGATTGAAACAAACGACGCGGTCATCTTCCTGATGAGATACTGAGAAGAAGACCAAATCAAACCCACTCTCGATGTGAGTAAATCTTTGAATCTCAGCTCCTGATGAGAACGGTTAGCTCCTTGATGAGATACTGAGAAGTGGACCAAATTCGTCTTTCGGATGAGATACAGACAAGCGAATTGAAACAAAAGACGCGGTAATCTTCCTGATGAGATACTGAGAAGAAGACCAAATCAAACCCATGCTCGATGAACAAATCTTCGAACCCCAGCTTCCTGATGAGATACTGAGAAGCAGGTCGAAGTAATAAAACGGTTAGCTTCCTGATGAAATACGGGGAAGTAAACCAAAATCATCTTCCTGATGAAACACAGAGAAGTGGATCAAAACAAGTGATATGGTCATCTTCCTGATGAGATACTGAGAATAAGGCCAAGTCAATGAAACCAGACTCAAAGACTACGGTGACAAATTTCAATCTCCTTGAAAGGAATAGGGTAAAATCATAGTAGCAAATTTTATCTTTTTGAAGATTACCTTAGGGTGAGATGGAGTCATGATGAATAAGATACAGAGGTAGATGCGGCAAAATCAAACGGTCAATAGAATGAAGGTGGACCAACTGAAGAAAGAATATCAAAGAGATGAGACCTGACAAATTGGGCATCCTTTTGGTCTTTGCCCCGTTCCTGTTACACAACAACGAGCAAAGAGGGGTAGCTGTTGAAGCCCAATTTTAACCGGGCCCAACATTTAAACCCAATTTTTAAGTTTTTAAATTTTAATTCATTTTGGGTTTAAATTTAGTTTAAAGTTTAAACTTTTCTTTTAAGTTTAAATTTAAATTAATTTTAATTTAAAATTTAATTAATTAAAAAAGTCCAGCTACAAATGTCCACTTTACAAAGCCAAATTGGGCCCAAATGCTAACCTAAGCCCAAATTCTAAAAGACCCAAACCTAAATGGCCCAAATCGGCCCAAACCCATTGCACCCGAAATCTGCTAAGTGTTGATGCTGCTGCCTCCACCTCAGCCAACCAGAAGTCGCCACGTCAGCCCAAAGCAATTCCTCCTTCAGCTCCAACTTGGACTGCCACCGCCACTGCTTCAAGCCTCCACCGCCGAACCTGCAAAAAAGGAGATTAGATGTACATTTAATTGAAAAAAACAAGTTATCATGATTAAAAATCTGGTTATAAAAACCAAACTCAAACCATTTTGTAGGGGTTACAGACTTTGGATTGTTCATTCAAAAAAGGAATCAATACAGATACAGTTTTTACATTTACTAAGAGTCATATGCAAACACAACAGTAGTATTCAAACTTGAATAAAGAAGAGACCAACAACAGATTTCGATCGGGTTCAGAGACTTTTTATTTTCAAGGTATGAATTAATCCGTATTAATTACATGTTTGTTTGCTACGGGCATTTAAAGGGCATGTATTGAATACATTTCTATATTTATTATTTATTATTCCTAAACGTTTTAAATAGATGTTAAATAGTTATTAATAATAATAATATTATTAATGTATTAGTGATGGTCATTAATGATAACCATTAATAATTAATAATTTCATTAATAAAAAAAAGAAAACAAAAGGTCAGAAGGCACTCCCCTGACCCGCGTCGCCATCGTCGGAGCTCGCGTCGGAGCCTCCGCTAAAACCCCACACCTTGCCGCGCATGGATCTGTAAAAAAAAAAAAGGAATCAAAACGATTAACAATAAAAGAATAATAAAAACAGTTTCAAAAAGGGAGTTTTTAAGAAATATATTTAAGAAAAAAAAGAGAAAAAGAAAGGCTTTTACCGTCGACGGAGACATGATCGAACCGGCGCACGTGACCATGCGCGGCGACGAAGCGCGATGACGCACGGTTGCGGACGAGGGCACGTGGCGGCGATGCGCGACTGACCATGACCAGACTAACCGGCCGAAGCATGGTCGGCCATGGAGGGGGAGAGGATTTTTTTGGAGAGATTTTGGTTCTTTTTTTTTGAAAAGGGGGTGAAAATGATTTTTTTTTCTTAAGAATGGCCTATTTATAGCCATCCAAAACGGCGTCGTTTTGGCATGGGTTCAGAATGCTCAAAACGGCACCATTTCACCTAATAACTCATGGTTGACCCGAAATCCGACCCGACCCGACCTAGGATCCGCGTGTTTTTTAAAGGAGGGGTTATTTATGCATTTGATCCTTTCGCTTTTTCTAAAATTTTCAATCAAGTCCTTTTTGCACTTTTAATTAATTTTAAATTGGTCCAATGATTTTTCTGATTTTTTAATTTGGTCCCTCGACCTTTTGAAAGTATCAGGAGTTGCCACGTGTCACTGTTTTGGTTCATTTATGCAATCCCTCTTATTGTTAATTTATTTTAATTTAATCCTCAAATCGAGTTTTATTTAATTACAAAATTGACCTAGAAATTTTTCATGGATTTCAAACTAGTCCTCTGATTTCAGGATGCCTGAGGGGCTGCCACGTGTCACCTATTTTTTGGTTTTATTGCCCTAGAGGTCCCCAAAACTTCCAAAAATTCTATTTTTACCCCCGAACTTTCAAAAATCTCATTTTTAACCCCAAAACTTCTAAAAATTTCATTTTTACCCCCAAACTTCCAAAAATTCTATTTTTAACCCCAAAACTTCCAAAAATTCCATTTTACCCTCAAACTTTCAAAAATCTCATTTTTGACCCTAAAACTTCTAAAAATTCCTTTTTTATCCCTAAACTTCCAAAAATCCATTTTTAACCTCGAAACTTCCAAAAATTCCATTTTTACCCCTGAACTTCCAAAAATCCATTTTTGACCCCAAAACTTCCAAAAATTTCATTTTACCCCTGAACTTCCAAAAATTCCATTTTTAACCCCGAAACTTCCAAAAATTACAATTTTGCTCCCGAATGTCCAAAAACTCCATTTTCGACCTTGAAACTCTCAAAATTACTCTTTTAACCCCTAATTTTCCCAAAATCACCATTTTGCCTCGAGAACCCAAAATTACCATTTTGCCCCTAAGTATCCAAAAAGTCTCATTTTCAAACCCGATCGCGTCATTTTTCATCATCATAAATGTTTGCGTTTATTTTAACCATCATGCACTCGTATTTTCGCATTTTTTATTTTTTACCATTTATCTTCTTATTTATCTTACTTCGTGTTATTTAATATTCATCATTAATTGCTTATCCATATTAAACTCGCATGTTTGTTTTCAAAATTGTTTTCATAAAAAATTTAAAATCGAGGTAATATTTTTTTATTTCGAGTTTCGAAAATTTACGCCTTAACTTACTAGGTGCAATTTTTCTTCAAATCGAAACAATTGAATACCCTTAATCGAGGTAATGTTTCCTTATCTTCGATCCTGAAAATTTGCGCCTTAACTTACTAAGTGCGACTTTTCATCAAATCGAGATAACCGAATATCCTTTTTCCAAAAATTTAAAAAAGGTTTTACGAAGGAAAGCTCGTTATTTGTGGATTTTGAAATGTCATGTCCTAACTCACTAAACATAACTTTCTTCCTCGATCACTTTGAAATATCGGGATTTCCAAACAAACCCGGTTTCTTTTAAACTTAACTCATGCATTCAAAGATCGTATTTTAAACTTTATTCGAGCTTTTAAATGTTACCAAATTAAGACCCGAAAATAATCAATACGATACCAATTTTGGGCGTATGAGGGTGCTAATCCTTCCTCATGCGTAACTGACTCCCGAGCCTGTTTTTTTGGATTTCGAAAACCTACATGTTTTCAAAATGGTTTTTAAAATGTTTTGTGGTGATCCAATCACACCGAATAAAGGATTGGTGGTGACTCCCATTATTTTTCGATTTCAAAATAATTTTCGAAACTTCTTTTTCAATCGGTTTCGACAACTGGCGACTCCACTGGGGACTTTTAAAATAAACGAGAGTCAAGCGAAAATTGATAATTTTCGGGTCTTCTTTGTAAACTTTTAAACTTTAGTTTTGTTTAATATGCGATCCTCGACATCTTTTGTGACATTATATCGTGTGATATTGCTAGTATGTAAATGGTTGTTGTTGCTAAAATGTGTATGCCTAAAATCAATAGGTTGAGTTGAACGTAGAGATATGGTTAATGGTTAGACTCATAATGGTTCTATTCATGGATTGAATGGTGTTTTTAGTGCTTGAGTTTACATATTAAATCATGGTGACTTGTGGTGCAAACTAGGTTAGGAGTATATCTTGTTTAGGAAGTAAAATTTGGGACACATGGCCGCGTACTAATGTAGGGTGCAGTGCAGTTTACACTAGCAGACACACGAGTTGGGACACGACCGTGTGGCCAATTTCGCGTAGACACATGGCTAGTACATGGTCGAGCACACGGGCATGTGATGTAAAACAGAATGGTTATTTCAAATGTAAACACGGGCGAGTACACGTGCTGATACATGGCCATGTGACCCTATTTCGAATGCACCACGGGCTGGCATACGGGCGTGTGCCCTATTTCACCAATTCTTTCTAACTTTTTCTTGAGCTTTCAAACTTGTTTTAAATTCGTTCCTTTAAGTCTTTAAGTTATCTTTGGAGTCATTATTTTATGTTTCTAATATGAATGTATGGGATTACATGGATTTAAGTATATGCATGTTTATGTTGTTTAGGTAATGTTATTATGTGAATAAAGGTGTAGTTGTCTAGTAATACTTCTTAACCTTAGTCTGACGACGGATACGGGTTAGAGGTGTTACATCCAAACGATAATTCATTTCAATTTATAAATTCCAAATACCTTATAAAATCCTATTACATGCATATGACAGTTCAATTTCACTTTTCGAATTCTCCCAAAATTTTGCATTTTATTCAATTTAGTCTCTAAAACTGAAATTACCATAACTTTCAAGTTTGAGTTTCAATTTTGAAACTGAACTCAATTTCATCCTTTTATGACCCTCTGTTATCCAATATTATAGAAATATTACACCAATTTTGAAATTTATACACTCTAGTCCCTAAGTTCAAAAGCTAACAATTAAACTTTACAAACTAGTTTTTCTTCATTTCTAAGTTTAAAATCTAACAATTTAGTAACAAAAGTTTCAAGAAATCAACAATGGAAACTTTTGAAAATTTTAACAGTTTTTCAAATTGGTACACGAGCTAGCTAAATCAAGCTCTCGTGACCTCAAAAACATAAAAATTACAAGAAACAGACTTAAAATCCCTTATTAGCTTGAAAGCTCAAAAAAGGTTTCTTGTTTCTTTGCACGGTAGGGAAGATGAGTAGGTGAGAAAAATGTTTTAATTTCTTTTAAATTGTCCTTTTATACTAAGCTTAATAATTAATAAACCTTAATTAACTTAACTTAATCATCATTAAGTAAGAATAAGTGGAGAATGGCATCAACATCCACCATTTAATAATAAAAAGGGGTCCACTATTCACAAAAAAAAAAATGGACCCTATAGTCTAATTGGTCCCTAAACTAAATAAAATTCAAAATGATTGAACTTTTATTACTTTTATGATTTAATCCTCATACTTTAATTAACTAGTCAATTAATAAATTTAAGGGACAAAACTTAAATTAACATTAATATAAGGATTTTGAAATTATTATTTTCTATATCACTAAAAATCAGACTATTACACCAAACCTATTCACAGATGATATCCTATTTTACTCCAATACTCTCAAATTGTCTAATTTTCTCATCAAAAAAGATATATGACATGTGACCCTAATAAGTCTTACATGAAAATTCTTTTAAATTAAAAATATAAAATCTAATGGCTATTGAAAAATTTTCATACATCTAAATCAAACTACCCATTTAATATAATTAGTATTAAAATAGTGTCAAGCTATATACTTGAATTTATACCTTAAATGCAATGAAGAAAAAATTGCTAGTGGTACATATTCACAATCTTGAGCTAATATACAAGTTTTTTTTAATAGATTTGATTAAAATGTAAAAAAAAATAAAAATTGGTAGATTAATTCAAAAATTTGTTAATAGTAAATATTATTAAAATATTTTATTAATAATAAAAATTATTAAAAAATGTGAAATGATTAAAATAACCTTCACAGGATTTTAATCAATACTTTCTAATGTATACTTTTCACATCTTGATGTATCATCTTCGTGACCCAATGATGCAACAAAAGAACACTTATATACTTCCCACATCATCAACATTGGAAAATCCAAGGTTGGAAACTTTCACGTCTTGTTCGAACAATAATTTTTTAAATCAGAAAAATTATAGATAATTTTCAGAAAATAAAAAAATATATTTTTTAATATATGTATTTTTTTAATTATATATAATACAAAAAAGAGTTAAATTCAAAAAATAAAATAAAATTTCAAAAATATCTCAAAAAAAATTAAAAATAGGAAACATTTCTACAGTAACAAATATCTATAGTACTTTTTAATAACTTTGAATGTCTTTTTCCCTAAATTTTGAATTTTTAAGGTATAAAAATAAAAAGAAAACCAAAAAATAAGAAAAATAGCCATGGAAATAACAGTTTCACTTAAATATATATTATGTGTATATATATTTTACATGTACATACTTTTCTTTTCTTTTTTCAAATTTGTGTTCAATTTTCTGTATTTATATATTTAAAAAATGAAAATTACATTTTTTTTATTTTTTAAATTTGTTATTAATTTTGTATTTGTTATTATTTTTTAATTTTCTCTATTGTTATTTTATATTTAAAATAAAAGTATATATTAAAAAAAGAAAAATATATTTTAACTTTTTGGAAAAGTATATTTTTTATTTTTCAAAACAAATTGAGATTGACTCACAAAAAAAAAAAAACAAATTGAGATTGTTATGACTTTTTGTTAGTTTTTGGATTTTGTGTGTTTTTTAATTTTATATATTTAAAAAAATGAAGTATTTAAAATTTTAGAACATTTTTTACATTTTTCTTATTTTTCAATTTCGAGATTTTTTCTGTTTTTCCCTCATCTTTTAATTTTTGCTACTTTTTTTTATGTTTTATAATATATTCAAAAAAATATAAACCGAGTGATGTAGTGCATCATGTCATCTTTTTTTTAACTGCGTTAATGTTTTATAATTGAGTGTAACCTTTGTTCTTTTTTTTTTTTTCAATCTGTTTGTTCTAATAAATGTAATGAATAAATTTAAGGTTTCAATCTTTATTTTTTTTTTAAAGGTTTCAATTTTTCATACGTTTGTTTATTAAAAAAAATTTTTACTGAGTTAATTTTTTTAAATAATTACTTTTATTTTCTTTAAATTAAGACTTATTTTTTAATTTAATGTATTATTTATTTTTTTATTTTTCACATGTAATTATTTTTTGGGTTATCTAAGTAAAAAATTACATCTCATTAAAAATATTCTACATATGAAATTCCACATCATCTCCATTAACTTTTTTAACAATATTTTCATTAAATTTGTTAAAAAAACATATTGAAAAAAAAAATAAAGGTTGATGGTAAAAAAAACTTAAAAATACAATTAAAGTCATTTTGACAAAACATTGCAAATGTTAATGACCAAATTTATCATTAAACCTTTAATTTTTGATATCTTAAGCTTTAGTGGAGAGTTTTCATTCACTCAAGTTATTGAAGTGAGAGTGAGACTATTTTTGTATAAGCTAGTTAGGGCCAAAGGTGGATCCTCTTAGGGGACTTGGCTTCCAAAATTTTAGGAAATTTTAATTTTTCTTTTGAAATTTTTTTTACAAAATTTTAATTAAAACTCCCAAATTTTTTTAAATTTCTCATTATTCTCATAAAAATTTCAACTAGACTAAAATTTGATTTTTAAAAAATTTTCATTAAACTCTTAAAATTTTTAAAATTTTTACGAGTCCTAAGATTTAATCTCAAGACTTATAACTGATTGGGGTTTTAATCATTAGTTGTATTTTTTTTAAAAAAGTAGTAAATTCATTCTTAGACCAAGACTTTGCAATGATAAGATTATTCATTAAACTGTGTAAATAATCTTGATCTCATTTTACACTTTGCTTCAAATTAAGTTGTGTTGGAACAGTTATTCGACATTAATTTCTACATAAAAGTCCAACAAATCGCAAACCGATGTGTTATTAGACATTGAAATGGTTGAAACACAGAAATTTTACTCATTACTATATATATTTTCACAATATTTAGGGTAAGTTTAGATGGACAATGCATTTAATTGTATTTAGTATAAAAATAATAGTGACTGTAAAATTAGATACTATAATAATACTGTAATGTAAGATAAAAAATAAGTTAAAGATACTATATCGCACCTCATCGTCCATCCAAATCCACCGTCAATAAATGTTTTAAATTCGTGGAAGAGGAAATTCACTTTTCACACACTTTTATGGGGATGGAGACAATGAAATTTGTCTTTGAATCTTAGAATTAAAGAAAGTTATTCGCCATTTGGATGTCAATGACAAAGAAATTTTGATTGAACCACGAATGGATGTATCTAGAAAAGGACCAGACCAACATCCTACCATTCATCCCGATTTCGACAATATCTTTAATAATTTAAAAATTAAAAATGAATTAATACTTTTATTTTTTAATATTAAATAAAAAGCACTTTGAAACTTGTGAGTCAAGATTTTATGTGTTTTCATTTGTTCTCCAATTTTGATGGCACTACCTTGTCGACCATAATGTCATGAAATGGTCCCAAAGAGGAGAATTCTTGCCACCTCAACTCTGACTGCAATTTATCCAAAATTCCATGCATGTTAAAACCCAAATTTCAATATCCTACAATATTGTATTACATGATGTGCTCATATGTTGTGGTCATGTCGTCATGCAGACCAAACTCCAACAAGGAATATGTTGTCATCTTAACGATACATTTCAGTCATTCACTATATTGCTTCTCATTCAATGCATGATATTATATACAAACATCCATACGCTCAAATCTCATACTTTTCTTCTTGGTTTTGAAACATGAATTTAGATCTTTTACCTGATGATTGCTTTGCACATATTCTTTCCCTCACATCTCCCATTGATGCCTGTCGAATCTCGGTTGTTTCTTCCTCCATTCGGATTTCAGCTAATTCCGACCATGTCTGGGGAAAATTTCTGCCAGCAGATTATCAACAAATTCTCACCAGGCTACGCCATCCTTTAATTTACTCCTCCAAAAAAGAGTTGTTCTTCAGGTTATGTAAACCACATCTAATTGATGGAGGCCTTAAGGTAGAGCAATTTTAATTTTAATGCGAGATTATTCACTAAAGTAGTTACTTTATTTTAAAACTATTTACCACCTTCTGAAAATGTATATGATGTCTGCTCACACCATGCATTCATGTATCAATGGAGAGCTATCATTGATCCATGGAAAGCAGGTGCCAGCAAATGCAAATATGCAATCTGAGTTTGGAGGAATTAATGTAAAAAACAAAACTGAAGCAGTTTGACCAAGGTTGTTTTTCTGTTGACAGGTGGTGGATCAAATATGAGTTCTTCTTCAATGTAAAAATTCATATTTGTTCCACCCGCCTGTGGATGCAAAACATGACCCTGGTAAACTGCTCCCCTTCCAATAGCCAGGTCAACTGAGAGATCCATGATTTCTCAACTTGGATGGCTATTGCTCAATAACACCATGAAAACTTGGCAATCCTTCCATGAATGCATGTCTTTTCAAATCAATACATGACCAATTTTGGTATATTTGACAGACGTTTTCATTAGAGAAGACAACAGGTAAAAAACAATATATGTTGAGTGCGAGGGAGTTGAAGATAGCATGGGCCGACAACCCTCTCTTCTGGTCCTGGAAACCTTTCCCAACATCAAGGTCTCCCACATTTATTCAATTTCTTTTATCTTAAACATCTCCCTTACGTTGTCCCAACCCTTCAAACTACTTTTTCATTCCCAGATTTGTTGAAGCAGTAGAACTTCGAACCATATGGTGGTTGGAAATCCAAGGCAAGATCAATTCTGGTATGCTGTCTCCAAAAACAACCTACGAGTGTTATGTTGTTGTGAAGTTTGTGGATCGTGCATATGGGTTAGATTTTTTGCCATCAAAAGTTACAGTGGAAATTGGGAATGTGAAATCAGAAGGGAATGTTTATCTACGGCAATACGAAAGTAAGAAACAATGTTTAGAAACACTCTGGTGTTCGAACCGGATTGAATTAGTTCTAAGATCAATGGCCTTTAGAGGGATAATGGAAGAAAGGGTTGCTTGCAAACGTGAAGATGGATGGATTGAGATTGAATTGGGAAGTTTTTATAATAATGGAGGTGATGATTTGGAAGTAAGGATGTCACTGAAGGAAGTCACTGGAACGCACCTTAAAGGAGGGCTGGTTGTGGAGGGGATTGAGCTTAGGCCAAAGCATATGTGACAGCAATAACGTCCAGGAATGCTGTTCATAAGGAGTCCTTCTTTCCTTTTTTGTAATCAAGTTGTGCATTATTCATGCAATATATCAATAAATTTTAAAATTTTAAGACTTTTTTTTTAAATTATAATAACAGGTAAAACCAACAACAAACACAATTAACGCGATTCGAACTCGTACCACTCTTAAATTATCATAATATTATCTAAATACTCATTTAAATTAAATTTTAAAAAGAAATTGAATTTTAGTTAACTAAGTTAAAAACATTATTAGAAATATAGGTGATAATTTTATTTATCTAATGAAGCTTAAACTTATAATTTTAATTTTGTTAATTACAATTTACTCCCTCCATTTTACTGAAAATTAAAATTTTCAATATTTTCTTACATATACAAATTGTTTCTTCAGGAAAACATGATATTGTCATTAATAAGGAACACAACTACACGGCACTCTGGAATCTTCCCAATTAAATATCGGTCTTATCTTATATTTTGGAGAAAAACAATAAAAATTTTATATTTAGTTTATAATCCTTGATACTTTTGTCTCTTTTACTGTTTCATTTAGTTTTCCAAATTTACTATTATATTAAAAATTAATTTAACATATTTTTATTTCATATTGTGTTTTAAATGGAACTTGATAATACATAAATTTTTAATTGCATGTCTTATATTTATAAAATTTATTTCCATATCATCAAGGGCGAAATCAAGAAAGTTTTTAAAGGTCAAAATTAAATTATAATTTTCACGATAAAAAAATATAATTTTATCATTTTAATAGTTTATATATTTATAATTTTTAAAATATTAAATTAAATTTTATCATTTAAAAAAAACTAAAATACAATTTTACCTTTATTAATTTTAATACATAACTTTCTATCTACCATATAACAGAATATAGATCCGGGCTAATTGGATCCCTTTATTTACTCAAAAATCATTTTGGGCTTTGGGACCCCAATACCTGAGTATAACTAAAGATAAAAGGGAATTTTTGGAAGAAAGGAAAACAAAAATTTAAGCTATAATATTTATTTTTTATTTCAATTTTATTATTTTTAATTAAATTTAACTATTAATCTTATACAAGAAGTTAAAATATTTTTTAATAGAAATGTGGATTAAAATATTAATTTTAATGATGTTGACATTATAATATATGTGCAATTTTAATAGTTCACATGTACACGTAAATTACTATATGAATTATTATATTTAAAAATTTAACATTTGTCAATATTTTTATTAAAAAAACACCTCAATTATTTTTTAAAGATTAATAATTAAATTCAATTTTTTGAAAAAAAATTTAAAAATCAAATTAAGCTAAAAAAATAAGTATCAAATTAATAAAATATAAAATTAAAGATTAAATTTGTTATATACCTAAAATTAAACCCTATACCTTCTCATTTCTTCCTCTTTAATTATCTGGCTATCTTAGCCTTTGCCGCCGCCTTCTGTTGTTCATCTCTTCTATTGATAAAAGATGGGAAAGGTTAAATTTGTCATTGCACCTAAAATTAAACCCTATTCCTTCTCATTTCTTTCCCCTTAAATACCTGGCTCTCTTAGCCGACAGCCGCCGCCTATCTATTTTTCTGGTGTTAGCTAGGACTTGTTATGAATTTTCTTCTAAAAGAAAAGAAAATTGTTTTGATTGTTTTTCTTTTTGCCTTTTGTTCACCCCATTTTTTTTCTTATCTATATGTCGTCGATGATGATGAATGTCTAATCCCAGCTCTATGAGACCTTTTTGAAAAGGTCCGGGAATTGAATCATAATCCAACATTTATCTGAGCCCTCTTTTTTGGTTTGAAATTTTCCCCTATTTTCATTTTTGATATTTATGCGTGTGTTGGTTTTAAAAATGTTCCCTATGATGCTTGAAACTTTCAAACCATGCTAATGCTGATAATCCAGTGATTAAAATATCTTTCTGATTCATTCTAATAAGATTTTCTAACGGCTTCGAACCAAGTAGTCGCCTGAAGCTTCTCCCCGCCACACCAGTCCGTCCGCTTGCTGATCAATTGGGAGGGGGTATGCACAAAATCCTCTTCGCATCATCAGCACTTTTAATTAGGTCTTCTTTCCAACAATTTGAAAGTTGTTTAATTAAATCCGAAACCTATTTAATATTTTGATCTGTTGTTGGTGTTCGTACCTTGTGATCCACGGCGCCTAGTATCCACGCATCAGTCCAGATCGACATTTGGCTTCTTCAGCCAAGACGCCAACATATCCCTTTCTCAGGAAGCCCCCCAGTTAATCATATACCTTTTCAGGTATAAGATGGTAGGTTTGCATTCATAAAATCCGAATGTGGTTAATACCTAGCTTTTAGGGATTTTGCTAATAGCGATTTTGGATAATTAAGTAAGCGTCATCCCTGTTTTGCTAAAAGTGTCGCGTTGAATTTGGATAAACATCGAAATCTTATTCTTCCATCCTCTTTTAATTCGCTCAATTTCCTTCATTCACACAAGTGAATTCCCCTTTCATCACGTCACCTTTGCCACCAAAAATAGTCTCATAATAACAAAAAAGTAGGTCATAAAATAAGTAAAAATTACCTGTAAAACTGATTTTAAAAATTCTTCTTCATCACCCTGCGAAAGTTGTTTTGTACCCCACCCATTGGTTTTACTATCACTCGATCCTTCAGAATTTGAAAAGTTCTTTTTATCGGTAGACCCAAATATTTTTTTTTGGGCTTCTTGAAGTCCTCAACTCTAATGCATCCGCAACATGCTCCCTCCTTTGCTTCGAAGCATTTGAACCAAAATAGGGAGTTGGTTTTTCAAAGTTAGCACAATGCCCCGTGCAAATGTCGTATTCTCGCGGGATGGATTTTAGATTATGAGCTCCCCTTTCTGTAACGCCCCCGAATAGAATGCAATCTAATAAATATGTAATAGTAGGTCCTCACATGTTTTTGCGCCTTTAATAATGCCTCACGTGATGCGAATTGCATTAGAGATGATACTCCTTCATTACAGATTAAAAACAAATTGAGGTTTAGAGGGTCTTTTTGATGCAAACTTTTCATTGGTTTAAAATGATCCCTCATCTCTCCACAAAGCCCATTTTTAGCATTGTTTTTTTTTTTTTTAGAAAAATTCATTCAATTTTATCATATGTTTTTCTTATATCGAGTTTTAGCGTGAAGCGTCCATGTTGACCTATTCTGTTGTTTGAGAGTGTGCATAAGTTCATACGCACGAAGGACATTGTCAATGATAAGTCTTACAGGGATGAACACATTTTGGGCTTCATCAATAAATATATTTAAAACTTTATAGGGACGATTTGGTATTGCCTTTGATATGATTTTATAGAGGATTGTACATAGGTTGATAGGTTGGAAATTTTTACGATTGGTTGGATCAGCCACTTTTGGTCTAAGAATTTTATTTGTCACATTAATTCCTTCATGAAAACCCAATAATATACTTGCTTGGAAAATAATAAAATAAATAAATAATACATTAAATTAAAAAATAATTTTTAATTTAAAGAAAATAAATGTAATTATTTAAAAAATATTAATTCAATAGAAAATTTCCTTAATAACAAACGTGTAAAATATCAAAACTTTTCGAGAAAAGAAAGTTTGAAACTTTAAATTTATTTATTAAATCTGTTAGAAAATGTAATTTGAAAAAAGAAAAAAATTTAAAGGTTGATGGTCAAAAAGACTTAAAAAAAATAATTAGGATTATTTTGACAAAACATGTAAACGTTAATGGTCAAATTTATTATTTTTTTAAAAAAAAGGCATTAGGTACACATAAATTATTATATGAGTTGTTATATTTAAAAATTTAATGCTTGTTAACATTTTCATTAAAAAATATTTTGATTTTTTTGAAAGGTTGATTAAATTTATTTTTTTTTAAATTACGAACCAAATTCAACTAAAAAAAGAATATGAGTACCAAAATAATAAAAGATGCAAAAATTAAAGGTTAAATTTATTATTATACCTAAAATTAAACCCTATACCTTCTCATTTATTCCCTTTTAAATATTTGGCTATATTAAGTTGGGTAAACTATAAAAATAGTTACTTTTGTTTGTCTCAAGTTATATTTTGGTCACTTTGTTTGAAATATTACGTTTTAGTCACTTACGTTATCGTTTTGTTATAAAGTGGTCATTCTATCGTTAAGTTCCGTTAACTCCTTAACAACAATTCTACGTGGTCGTCTAAATAGATTTTAAATGCCAGCTTAAATGTCTTGGGATGGGGATAAATTTTTAATTAAATAAATTTAATTAATTAAAAATTTTAAATTAATTACAATTAAAAAAGAAAAACACAGTTGAACATCCAAGTTGACATTTAAAACCCATTTAGACTGTCATGTAGGATTGCTTTAGGGAGGTAATGGAACTTAACGACAGAGTGATCACTTCGTAACAAAACGATAACGTAAGTGATTAAAACATAACATTTCAAACATAAGTGACTAAAATGTAACCTGAAACAGACAAAAGTGACTATTTTTGTAGTTTATCCTATTAAGTTTAGAAGTGTTCATGGGTCAGTTGGGTTTAGGTCAAGTCTAAGCATGGTATTAATATATTTTATGTTTTTCCAAGCTTGGTTTGGCCCGAAATATGAGTCTAAAATTTTACCAAAATCCATCCATAATTACAAAAGACTAATTCATGCTCATTTTATGTTCGCCCATATTATTTTTTAATTTTTTTAAATATTTACTTTATTTTAATATTTAATAATTTTATAATTTTTTTATTTATTAAATTTTTTTATATAGTCATCTTAAGATTATTTTAATATTTATATTAGAATAGTATTATATATTTAGTATAAGTTTATTTTTTAAATGTGTTTTAAATTATACAATATATAAAAATAACATAATATAAAATATTATAAATTTAAAACAGATCGTGTCAAGTTTAAATGTTCAAGATCAAATTTAATTTATATTTTAAACGAATCTAATTTTTTTTTGTACAAAATCATTTTTTAAGTATAATATTTTTATCTAAATCTTTTTAAATTTTGAACCAACTTTCAAATCCAAGTCGGTAGGTCAACGCATAAAAAGTTTACTCAAGTGTTAACCGATAGCCGCCTTCTCTTGTTCATCTCTTCTATTGATATAAGATGGGAAAGGTTATATTTGGCATTGTACCTAAAAGTAAACCCTATTCCTTCTCATTCCTTCCCCTTTAAATATCTGGCTCTCTTAATCGATAGCCGCCGCCTTCTCTTGTTCATCTCTTCTATACATTTTTCTGGTGTTAACTAAGACTTGTTATGAATTTTCTTCTAAAAGAAAAGAAAATTGTTTTGATTGTTCTTTTTGTCTTTTGTTAAACCGATTTTTTTTCTTATCTATATGTCGTCGATGATGATGAATGTCTAATCCCAGCTCTATGAGACCTTTTTGAAAAGGTCTGGGAATTGAATCATAATCCAACATTTATCTGAGCCCTCTTTTTTGGTTTGAAAATTTCCTGTATTTTCATTTTTAATATTTATGTGTGTGTTGGTATTAAAATTGTTCCCTATGATGCTTGAAACTTTCAATCCATGCTAATGCTGATAATCCAGTGATTAAAATATCTTTCTCATTCATTCTGATCTGAGGGAACTAAAATTTCTCTTTCTTTTAAGAAATTTTCTGTTCAGTGGGGGTTTTTTATTTACAAGCGAACTGTTGTCATGCTAGTGCTCTTTTAATTGCTTAATTTTCTAAAATAAGTTACACAATTTTAGGAAGTTTAAATTAGCCATTTATGTTTCTTGGTTGAGGCTTTGAAATTTGAAAGTTTGAGTCTTATCTTTGCAATTGGAATTTGTTGATCTGTGAGGGTTTTAAATGGGTTTTTTTTATTAATTTTATTCTTTTTCGAATTTTTATTTGTTATTTATTGTAGAGATTAGATTTCACATTGTAATTGGAATTGGTTGGTCATTTATGCTTGTAGTTTGCAATTTTTTTGCACCATCAGTGAGGCTGAGCAGCAGTAGATCCAGATTTTTCTTTTGGGGTTTTCTAAAGTTTTAGTTCGGTTCTTGGAAATCTAAGCTATAGGAGATAACGAGGAGGGTTTGGGCTTCCGATTGGCGACAAATTGAGGTGGTGGCTTTGGGCTGCCATTAGGTTTATATTTCTGTAAGTGAAGGCGAAGAAGATAAAGACAGTGACGAAAGGAGAAAAATGATAAATAAGGAAAGAAAAGAAGCATTAAAGAAAGCAAATGAAATTTCTTTATAATCAATTTAACAAATTCATATTCAGCAATAAGAAGGAAATTAAAATACTGGCACCGAGTGTTCCTAAACGAAGGAATTGCTGCACTCTTACATGCCTCTGAAATGCTTTTCAACAATCGAGGCATCCCTTTCACTCCATAAATCTAGATTTGGATTAAAGAAGTACATAAAAACTTTGTGGAAAGCTCTGATTGGAGTAAACTTACAACCAAAATGGATTACTGTGCACCCATATTTCCATAAGTCATTCTCTCAACCCAAAGCTCCAAGCACACCTATACTTTCAACCCAAAGACTCGACGGTTTAAATCTAAGTTGACATCTTTTTTTAGTTTCTTTCTAGTTTAGCCAACATTTTCAATCAATCATCATCATCAAACTCCTCCTTCACCGAATCAATGAACTGTTGAAGAGATGGAAGTGGCACCTCTTTTGGTGGTGCATATATATGTATCAATATTGCAATTGCGAAATATGGCTGATTCCATTCTAGTCACCATCCTTACCAATGAACAACCCGGTGATTCACTCCCAATGGAGCTATTTCGAGCGACTAAGAAAGTTAAAAATAAAGAAATCGAAATGGTGGATGATGAAGACCAAGTGATGAGGGAGCAAGAGCCACTCAAGGTTTCATTCAAGTAAATGTTAATGGGAAGCAAATGTGCAAGGTCAGAGGAGGAAGTAAACCTTCCCCTTAATGATGATGAGGAGATATTGCTCCTTAGATGATGTTATAGTCTCCTTGGAAGGCCCTTACCCTCAGGTTTGTTTCTTAGAAAGAGTCCACTCTTTGGTCGATGAAAACAATAGGCAGACGGTGATAGTACGTATGCTGGAAAGGTTGATTGGCCATAGGGTTCTATCAAGTAGAATCGAAACCCTTTGAGGTTTAACAAGTGACGACAAGATTGTTGACCTTGACAACAACTATTTCCTTATTAAACTAGCTAGCCAAAATGACTATAATAGAGTCCTCATGGGTGATCCTTGGATGATGTATGGATACTACCTGGTGGTGCAACCTTGGAGCCGAGATTTCACTACGGAAGAGTCCCATCTATCGAAGATCATAGCATGGATAAGGCTATCAGGTCTCCATTACCGATACTACACAAAGGGCCTAGTGCGTGCCTTGGCATCAGTCATTAGAAATGTCGTTAAGGTGGACTACAACACCATTGATGGAAGACGAGGCAAGTTTGTAAGGGTTGTTATGGTGGTGGATATGTCATGGTCATTGATCCCGTTCTTGGGAATCGATGGGAAAAAGAAGTAATCCTATATGGTTTTCCTTCTATTTACCATGCTTGTGGAAAAGTAAGCCACATAAAAGAAAATTGCAACCAAAGGACCAACGAAAAAAGTAATGACCAACCAGCCACTGCTATGGAAGAGACCGACAACCCCCCCTCAGTGGACATGGTGGGAGAGAAAAACCTTAACTGTAGCATCCGCGTTTTAACCCAGAGTTAGATACAATAATGGATCTAGTCAAGCATTAGTGCACGTGCTTAAAATAAAATAAATGAGAATTGAGTATTAAATTAGGAAGTATTTAGTACTAATAAGAAAACTAGAAATACTACTTAGGAAGGAAGATATTTAAATAGAAGTATTGACTTGAGCTAAATAATAGAGAGTTGTTGTGGCCAAAGTAAGAAAAATAATAAGTTAGGTGACACTTAGTAGTAGTCGAAAGGAAGGAAAGGTTAAGAAAAAATTTAACTATAGTAAAGTATGAATCATCTTAGGAATTATGGAAAATGAGGAGGGATAAAAAGGTAAATAGTCAAGTAGATATTTTTAGGTGTAATGCTTATGGGTAAAAATGTAAAGATGGATGACTAGAGGACTTCTTAACAATTTTAACATTTTTAATAAAAAGGGGTGCGATATTTTATTAAAATAATGTAGAAAATTTGAGAAAAGATAAAAATATATCATCTTTTCATCTCACCTAAAACGTGATTCACCCCTCAAATCTCCATCCAACTTTTTTTTTATTTCTCTTTGTATCCTTCCACCATTGTTGAGTTCTCCAAGCTTAAAACCATCTTTTTTTTTTTAATTTCTTTAAGAAAAACAAAAAAGAAGGCTAATAATTATCTTAATCTCTTGAGAAAACCCTCATAGATGTGTTAAAAGAGAGATAATCATAAGCTAGAGTTTTGGGTTTTCAAGTGTTAAGGTAAGAGATGAAGAAATTATCATGTCAAACATGTTTATTTTCATAATTTAGCATAGAATGATTCTTTGATTTTAGTTTTAACTTATAAATGATGTATGCTTTATACGAAATTGAAGAGAAAGAAAAGAAGGGGAAAGATCAAGTTGAAGGGAAAGGAAAAGAGAAGGCCAAGGAGTGAGAAGAGAAGAAATTACACCATCTTAACATTTTGTTGTAAGTACTACAAGGATTAAAAAATAACTCTTTAAATGCTATGATTTTAGTATAGAAATTATCTATAATAGAAATGTAGTATATAGTATGTATTTATATATAAATAATAAACAAATAACTAAATTGTAATGTTATGGAATTAATAGAGAAAATACAGGTGAAAAACGTGTGATGATCTATTTGTGAAGAAATCTTGTGTGTGTGATAAATCAATTGTGAGAAATGATGCTAAATTAGATTTTTATGCTCAAGTAGACAAGTTAGAACTATTGTGATATTAATGACATGCTATTAAGGGACCTAGCGTGCTCTTCGCTTATTAGCACATTTAGTGCTTTCCATTTAACAGATTTGTGCTCTTCGTCTAGCACTTTTATGCTCTCCGTTCATTAATGCATAATAATGGACCTTTGTATTTGTTTCGTATATCCGATATGTTCTATGATAGTCTACTATGGGCCAAGGATATGATTTGTTAATGAGAGTGCATCATCATAGTATTAAGGTGAGCGTAATAACTATTAAAGGTAAGTTAATTTATTTAAGGTGAAGTTTAGTTGTAAGAATTTACATTTGCATAAGTATGTGTTTCTTGATTAAGTAAGCATAGTGTTATAAATAAATTATCTAATTATTCTTGTAATGCTTACTGAGCTTTCACCGGCTTAACGCATTTATTTCAACACGTAGGTACAGTTAGTCTTGAGGAGCTAAAGTTGGGGTAGGAGATCTCTCATCACATTACACCTTCAAGGGCAACAAGTTTAGGTGTTTTATTTTGTGTTAAAATGACATGTACATAAGTAGATCAAATGTGTTCCTAAGCGGTAGGGCTTACATGTTGCTTTTGAAACTTCATTTGTTTTGGGTACTTTGAAATGAAGTATTTTGGTTCTATATAAATGAGTTATTGTTGTTATAACTATGTTTGCACATGTGTTTTGTTAATGTGGTGATTGTGAACAAATTGGAGTTGTTCAAATAGTTTTAATGCATCTTGATTTGGTCTAAGTTGTTGAAATGAGTTTTAAACTTTTCAAGGGATTTTTGGTTAAATTTTGAAATGAATTTGTAACACCCCAATTTCACCGGACCCAACAAAGCCCAAATAAGCAAAAATAAAAAACATAAAAACACAAAATATTCATTTTAATGTCCAAGTCCAGATTAAATTACAAACCAACAATTGACCCAAACCCTACATGACTCACTAAATCCTAACTCATTTACAAACCCAAACCCACTTACCCACAAGCCCAAACATCCAAATGGCCCAAAACTTTAAAAAATTTGGGAAACCCTAAATTTGCCTAAGCTCCTCGATGTCGTTCTCCCTCCACGTCATCTGCCATGTCATCACACACCCAATTCGAGGAGATCTGATTTTTCTGCTCCCCTTGCACCGAAATGGTAAGGAGTGTCGCCGTTGATCGAAAGGGACTCTACCATTGACACCAAAAAAGACCTGCAAACAAGAAAAGAAGAAAATCAAAAGGAAAAAAAAATATTGTAACATTTATTTCGACTATATAGGCCACGGGAACCTATTGTAAATGTTTACATAGAGATTTAATAGCAATAAAAAAAAAAGAGATTTTGCAAGGTAAAAAATATTGTCTATTTTAATTTTGAAAAAATAGAAATAAATAAAAAACTAGGGTTTCAAAAAAATCTCACCTATCTTCTGTCGATTGGCTTTATTTCGTTGTCAAAGGGAAGTTGGCTAGTTGAAACGGAGGCCCCTTCGAACAAACCCATGTTCTTCCGAGGCTCCGTCGAAGAAATATCATCAAAAACATAAAAAAGAACTAGAAACCGAAAGGTTTATTTCCACTTTCTTTGGTTTTGATTGGTTTTTTTAGTTTTGACATCAAATCTATATTCGAAAGTCGAAAAGGCTAAAAAAAAGAAAGTTTTTCGAAAATCCAACCATAGTAGACGATGGTGACTGGCGGACCCACGACGGACAAACGAGAGCATAAGGCTAGCCTAGGTTTTTTTTTATTTGAGAGAAAATGGGGGATTAAAGGTTTTTTTAGAAAGGGTCTTAATTTTTTTTCAAAAAAATGGCTTTTATAAAGGCACCATACGTCGTCATTTTGGAGCCCTTGCCCATGGCTTAAAACGATGTTGTTTCAAGCCTATACTCAAAGACCTGACCCATTAGCCAAAGGTCCGCGTGCTTTTCTTCAAATGGTTTATTTATTTATGCGACCCTTCCGCTTTTAAATGGTTTTCAATCTCGTCCTCATTTTATTTTTAACTTATTTTAAAATCTACCCAGAAGTTTGCCCCCTGACTTTGAGTGTACTTGGGAGCTAACACGTGTCAGGATTTGAAAATATTCCCACACAATCCCTGTATTTTTTAATTTTCGATTGTGACCCTATTTTCTTTTTTGTTTTTATTTTTTACTCAAAACTATATCTTTGTTTTAATTTAATCCTTTAGTTCTGTTTTTTTTTTTTAATTTTAGACTCTAATTTTGTTTTAATCCTAATTAAGTCTATGCATTTAATTCTACCGTTTAAATTTATGTTCTTTGCAATCTATACTTTACTGTTTCCTTATTTTTATTTAGTTCATTTTATTGTTTGTTTGTTTTATTTGTTTTCATATTTATTTGTTATTATTATTATTCTTGTTTATTTTCTTTTTTTTTTTGTTGTTGTTTTGTTATTATTTTGCGTTAACCATGTTATCTTCTTTGAGTAGTTTTTAACACATATTTACATATTTGTCCTTTAATTATATCGTTTTTTAACTCTATCTGTTAATCATTTGTTAATTTGTTATTTTTTTAAATTAATTACATTATGATGCAATTTTCTTTTTCTTATTATTATTGTCATGAGTTGACATTAACCATAGTATTATTATTTTATTATTTTATTGTTGTACTATTTTCTCCTATTTTATGTGTTTATTGAAAGTTTTGCAGTCATAAAACTACAAATCAAGCTTATACATACTCATGCATCTTTGTATGATATTTTAACAAATAAATCATATCATACTTTAATTTTTATGCAATATATATCTATATATAAATGATTTTTAAAATCGAGGTAATATTCTTTATTTAAGAAACTCGATAAAATTGTGCTCCAACTTATAAGGTGCGATTTTTTTTTTGAACTTATGTAATCGAATATCCTATTTAAAATTAAAATGCGCATACCTTAATTAATCGATAAATATTCTTTACTTTCGAGTACCCGAGATGAAGTGTTCCTAACTTATGGGATGTGATTCTCAACTAACTTGAGAAAAAAAAATCATTTATCCGTGAAATTTAATTTTTTAAACGATTTCAAAGTATAAAATTTTTATACTAAAAAACATATTTTAAATGTTATTTAATCAATCGGTAAATGGTTTTTATTTTTTGAGGACTCGAAATATCGTGCCTCTAATTTACGGGACATAATTTTTTCTTAATTGACTCGAGATAAAAGATCATTTTTCGTGAGATTTAAATTTTTATTTTATATATATATATATTATCAAAATTTTCATTTACATGTTTAAAGATCTCTTTTTAAAATTTTCCTCAAGTTTTCAATTTTCAACAATTAAGACCTTAAATAATCGATTAGGTAGTAATTTTGGGCGTGTGAGGTTGCTAATCCTCCTTCCTCACATGTAACTGACTCCCGAACCTATTTTCTAGATTTTGAAGACCAAATGTTTTTTTCAAGTAAATTTTAAATATTTTAAGGTGATCTAATCACACCAAGTAAAAAGTTTGGTGGCGACTCCATTTTCGATTTTAAAAATAAAATTTGAGACTTTTTAGAAAAAATGGTTTCGACAGCTTGTCGACTTCGCTGGAGACAAATAAGAGAGTCAAGTCGCGAGTTGATTACTTTTGGCCTTTTTGTTGAAAATTGAAGAACTTGGTTTAAATTTAATTTGCGATCCTTTCCTGCATTTTGTGTTCATATGTTTGATTTAAATAAATTTATTTATAGATTTATTTTTGGTCGATGGTGAGGGGTTTTCCATGCATTGCATTAATCAGTTACTTTCCCCTTTTAAGTAAAAGTGAGAAACTACTCCTTCGTGAGGTCTTCACCTCCGTGCAAGACAGTAGATCGCTTTTGGGAATACATCTATACCTATGTTTTTGTGAAGTATTCACTTCCGTGCAACACATATAGGAAATGTATCCCCCTAAACTAAACTTGATTCGTATGAGCCTATAATGAGTGAGGATTGAGGAATTTATTGGTTCAAGTACCGTTACTTTAGAACTTAAACAACATATAGTTGACCCTAAGAGCCCACCTTAAGATGGATCATGCCGAACCTTTAGCAGTCACCCGAATAAATGTACGAGAGAGAGACGCCTTTACTTTAATTTTTTCTTTCAATTGCAATTTTGTTAGATTTTTTTGTGATGATTTTACTGACTTGTTTTATGTTGTCTTTGTTATTTTCCTGGCATCGCATTATCATTCTAGGAAAGGTGTTGATTTGTACTCAATTTCCAAATAGAAAACTTGTCATGGAAAGCGAGTTTCTTGATAGAGTAGAAGATAATATAGTTGTGCGCATATGGTCAGAGGAAAGACAACGTAAAAAAGGAGACAGTTTGTTAGAGGGTCTAGGATTATACTTGAGTAAATGAGACTCAAAACAGGGTGCAAGAGTTAAAGAACATCGGGAATCAGTGGGATGATGGGATGAAGCAAGTATTTTATAGGGAATATAGAGATCTACCTTACCTACTCGAGGTCAAAGTAGACAAACACCTCTTCTGAGCTCTCACTCAACATTGAAATCCCGCATACAGTTGCTTCACTTTTGGGAATGTTAACATGGTGCCCACAGTAGAGAAATACACTACATTGCTTCGTTGCCCAATAATTCAAGTTCACAAAGCCTATTTAAAGCTACTTGTGTCCCGACCTTTTTGAAAAGATTGATGAACATAATCGGAATGAGTGAACAGTAGGTTGTAGCTCGAATCAAAGTGAAAGGGGATAACAAGTGTATTACTTGGAAAAACTTATGAGATTTGATCCTAGTATACTCAGATGTGAAGAAACGCGTCGACATCTTTGCTCTGAGTATATATATACATTAGCCATCTTCCCAAAAGCACTGGGATATATAAAAGATGCAGTTACTAACTTGTTTGATCGACTTAGTACGAGAGTCACACCAGTCCCAACAATCTTAACCGAAACCTTTTGATCATTAAATGAATGCAAAGGAGAGGGAGAGGGAGAGGGAAGATTAATCGACTGTGCACCGCTTTTGATGGTTTGGTTCCACAATCATTTCTGGAAGGTAGAAAAGTTTTCGTACCAAGTGTTCTCCATGGATTACTCACCCTTAAAGAAATTTATTACCACGCAAAGGCTGGAGAATATATTCGAGGAAAAATGGATGACCATCCTTCAAAATCTCCGTGATGAAGACATTAAATGGCGGACACCTTAGTTGATCTCTGACGTGATCCTATATCGATGTGACAATTTTGATTGGGTCCCTTTGCTCGAAGTGTGGGGAGCTGTAGGATACGCTCCTCTACTCGTGCTAAGGCAATACAAGACGAGGCAGTTTATCCTGACTACCAAGCATTGACCCATTGCAAGTTCACGTATAAAGGAGATAACTAAAAGAAAAGGGTCAGAGAGATATCAAACGCATGGAATCAAGTGCATAAAATGAAGGTGTTCGCTGCAAAACCAATGATAACACCGAAATATGATTGGTGAAGAAACAAAACAGTCAACGACAATATCCCTGTACTAGATCCTGAAAACATCCAACCGATAAAAGAGCATCTGCAAGTGATTTCGTCAGAGTTGGATATCATAATTTAAGAGAAAAAAGTTTGGAATTTGGGCAGAGGATAGAGACCTTGGAAGAACATGGCTGAAAAGCTATCTATCAATGAGAACTGCTGGGTTGGGCAAAACATCAGGTCAATGGTAATAAGAAATTCAAGAGCAAAAAGATCAAGCAGAGTAATGGAAAAGGAAATTCCAAGATGGTTAAGCTCAAGAGAATGCCATAAAAGGAGAATTACTAGAGAGTCAAGTTAAGAAGACCGAGTTGAAAGCCCGAATAACCAAGCTAGAAGAGTCTTTGCGTAAACATCATAATCAAAATTTAGTTATAGAACTTAAAGCAAGCCAGACATAGAACGAGGAAATGAAGAAAAGGATAGAAGAACTTGAGGCTTCGTTATAAAATTTTAAAATCAGGATTGAGATTCTAGAAAGGACATTAGAGACAAACGAAGGACAACTCCAACTCGCTCGAAGACAAGTTAGTGATAGAGATTACATCATGGGTGAAGCCTTGACTCAAGTACGAGAAGTAGCCGACCACCTACAATCATTGGCTGTTCAAGTTGACGTGTTAAGTGTGAAATATGAATTAGAGTCAAATAGGGGTCAAGAGTTAGCTAGGCTTCTTAAGAAGATCAAAACTTTGAGCATTAAGGCAAAACCATATATGTAAATTATATCTATGTAAATAAATTTGTTTTCTAGTGAAGTTGTTCTAATGAAGTTGAATTAAGAATCAATGTCTTTCTTGCATACATGCATTCATTCGCATTGCACTTTTACATACATTTAATTTTAACACAATATCCCTAATTAATTAAAATTTTAACAATTACATCAGAAATCATTGAGAACTCACATCGTTACAGTACTCGCAAAGCTATGGACCAAAGAATCGAAAGATTAGAACAAATCCAAAGAGAAATACAAGAGCAAATACAGGCACAGTTGCAAGACCAATTGGAAAAGGTGCAGCAGGACATGAAAGACCAAATTATAGAGTCCCGCAATAAGTCCAAGGAGGAAAGTGAGGAGCCAAATGCTGTAGGAAACGTATCCACGTAGGGTACCAATGACGATAATAGCACAATAACACCCGGGCAGCATATCAGGGCCTGCCAATTTCCTGATGGGATATGGCTCCAATCTCGAAGATAATGCAGCCAACTTCGTCGTTCACAACTTGGATGACATGGAGGAGATGGAAAAAGCAAGGCTCGAGATCCTTAAACAACTAGAGGACCGATACAAATTGTTGGAAGAAAAAGTTAAAGCGATGGAAGGTGCTGATACCTTTTACGGGATTAATGCTAAGGAGCTAAGCCTAGTCCCAAACCTAGTGTTCCCCTTGAAGTTCAAAACGTATGATTTTGATAAATATAGCGAGATCAACTGCATCGAGGTCCACATCACCATGTTTTGTAGGAAGATGACTGGGCATGTTAATAATGACACGTTATTAATCCACTATTTCCAGGACAATCTAGCGGGGTCTGCCGTGAAATGATACAATCAGCTGAGCCGTGCCAAAATAAACTCGTAGAATGATTTGGCGCAAGCATTTATGAAGCAATACAATCATGGAACTAACATGACACTCGATAGACTGACTCTACAGAGAATGGAGAAGAAGCCAAATGAGAGCTTCCGATAATATGCCCAAAGATAGAGGGACATAGCAATGCAAGTACAACCACTTTTGTTGGAAAAAGAAATGACTATACTGTTCGTTAATACTTTGAAAGCCTCGTTCATTAACGACATGCTGGGAAGCATTACCAAGAGTTTCTCTGACATGATTATGTCAGGGGAAATGATCAAGAATGTGATCAGAAACAAAAAAAAATTGACATAGGAGGAGGTGTTAAAAGAGCAACCCCAGGAAAAAAGAAAATGAAATTAACAACACGAGCTTATATAAGATGAATTACTCAAAGATGATGGTAATTGCACCAACCAAAGCAAAAACAAATAATTACTAAAGGACTTCGAGGCAAGAGTCTGGCACAATGTCGAATACATAGAAGACTCAATTCACTCCCATCCCTATGACAAATAAAGAACTCTGCTAGAAATTGTTTGATGTCCACGTCATATCACCAGCATATCTGAAGCCACTACGACCTCCATTCCTAAAATGGTATAATGAGAATGCCCAATGCGAGTATCACATAGGAATAACAGGGCAATCAATCGAGAACTGTGTGGCTTTAAAAAGGCAAATTGAAAAAATCATCGAGGTAGGAATATTAAGATTTGACGACCTTGCAAGGCCCAATGTATCAAGGAATTTACTACCTAATCATCCCGACCGAGGGGTGAATGCAGTAGTCGGAGAAAAAAGTAGAAAGATTAAAACCAGTGTTAAGGAGGTGAGATCCCCACTAAGATAGGTATGACGTAAGATGGTGAACATAGGTTTGATCATCTAAAATTCAAGGAAAGTAGTGGAGAGAATTGAGTGCTACTATGAGTTCCATGCTGCCAAAGGAAACAAAATCTAAAAATACATCGAGTTCAAAACTATTGTATAAGGTTTGATAGACTAAAATGAGTTATATTTTTTCGAAGAAGATGAAGAGGTGGAAGATGTGTGTGCTTCTGAAGAGGGCACAACTAAGAGAACTTTTGGGGTTAATCATCTAATGATAATCATCTCCCAACCGAGGAGCAACGAAACTGGAGAAAGAGCAGCGCCCAAAGTCATAATCCAAAAACTCGTAGCCTTTCCCTATAAGGATAACAAAAGGGTGCCCTGAAATTATGATTGTAATGTGATGATATCAAGAGGTGAGAGTTCCAAAGTTGCATCAGAAGAAGCTCAAGTTATGAGTCTCATCACATGCAGCGGGAAGAGCTATTACCCCAAAAGCATAGAAAATGAAACGCTTGAGGAAAGAGCCTTGAAAGAGCCTAAGGAAAGACTGATGGACCTAAGTCACCGATCAACGAGCCAGTAACGAAGATGAAAGTGTTAAATGAGACCTATATGGTTGACGACATCTCAGTGAACAAACTAGACCACCTGGTCTGTAATGTTAGCGCCGATAACTTCATCTTTTTTAACAATGATGAAATACCTAAGGAGGTATGCGGTCGAGAAAGGCTTTACATATCACCACTCATTACAAAGGATACACATTAGTTGGTGTATTGATAGATAATGACTCAGCCTTGAACGTTCTGCCACTAACCATACTAAAGAGGTTACCGATCGATAGCTCTCATATGAAAGCATGCCACAATATAATGAGAGCATTCGATGTGACAAAAAGAAAGGTGATGGGTATATACCGTAAAAATCAATTCGAACTCATATGAAGTAGACTTTATGGTAATGGATATCAAACCAAGCTACAACTGCTTGCTTGAAAGACTATGGATCCATTCGATAGGGGAAGTGCCGTCATCTATGCAACAAAAATTGAAACTGGTGACTGAAGGTCAATTAGTCACGATCAGTGCTGAGGAAGACATACTTGCATCTATAATAAATGATGCACCCTACATCGGAAAAGACGAAGAGGCCTGGGAGTAATCTTTTCGGTCTTTGAGTTTGTTAATGCAACCTTTATTGTCGAAGGAAGCAAGATCCCTACACCAAAAATATCACAAAACACAAGGATGGGTTTGCAACTAACGGTTGAGAAAGGAGCGTTGTCGAGAAAGGGACTAGAAAAGTATCTCCATAGGAGAATCAATGCGCCAATTGGTAGATAAACGAGATCATTTTGGCATGAGGTACAAGCTAGATGTGAGGGAGAAGAAATGGGAGTTGGAGAATAAGGAGCGAAAAAGAGCACGTTTGATCGGGGAAGAGATCATGTGGGAGCCAATGGTCTTTCCCCATATATCCAAAACGTTCACATCAAAAGGAATAATGAATTCAAGGAAAAGATTGAAGGAGAAGGAAAGAAAAATGGTTAAAGTAGTAGGAATAATAAAGGACTTAAGTATCAACATTGTGTCTGAAGAGAGGGATGGAGAGTGAAGCTTATGGGGAATCCGTCCTTACATACCTACTGCTCAATAATTGATAATGATAATGAAGAGTGAAACACTTTAAACAGCTGGACTATAGAGGAACTCCATATAGCCTTTAGGACCTTTTCAGAGTAGTGCTCAAAATATACCTACTACTCTAGGCCCAAGAGTAGTGATGATCTTTTGTAAAAGAGCACATTATCATTATCAATTATTTTAATGAAAAATAAATTTCCTATTTCATTTTGCAATTCTATTTATTTTTTACCAAGCTTGACAAAAATTTTATATTTATACAATTAATCATTCTTTAATTCATTTATTCTTATTCAATTTAACAAATATTTTTGTTCTTTTCGAAATGTTTTGTTCATTCATATTCATACCATACAATCAATCATTCTTAAATTCATTTGTTTCTTTGGATCTCCTTTTATCCCTCTAACAGGTCGTTTGATATCAATGATATGAGTGACACCATTGTTGACTCGGAGTCTCTTTTTGAGTAAGATATGTGTTCGGAGGAATCTCAGGATTTTGAAGAGAACCAAAATTGTAACTTGTCTCTCTATTTGTTAAGAATGGTAAAACAAGATGAAAAACAAATCCTGCCTCATAAGGAGTTAATGGAAATTGTGACCCTAAGAAATGAAGAGAAAAAGAATAAAGTAAAATTTGGGACAAGCATCTCCGCAAAAACAAGACAAGATCTTATTAAGCTACTTCAAGAGTTTAAAGACGTTTTTGCATAGTCCTATCAGGATATGCCTAGGTTAAACACTGATATTGTGGTACATAGACTCTCCATAAAGGAAGATTGTAAACCTGTTCAACAGAAACTTCGGAGGATGGGACTTGACGTACTACTAAATATAAAAGAAGAGGTCAAAAAGTAGTTCGACGTCGGTTTCCTCTAGGTGGTCAAGTATTCATAATGGGTAGCTAATATAGTCTCTATCCTTAAAAAAGAAGGGAAGATACGAATGTGCATTGATTATTGGGATTTGAATAAGGCAAGCCCAAAAGACAACTTCTCATTGCCTCTTATTGATACTTTAGTTGATAACATGACAGGTCATTTATTGTTCTCCTTCATGGATGGTTTCTCTGGGTATAACCAGATAAAGATGGATCCTAAAGATATAAAGAACACTACCTTTGTTACAATGTTGGAGACATTTTTTTATAAAGTGATGCCGTTTGGATTTAAAAATGCGGGAGCAACATATCAAAGAGTCATGGTAACCTTGTTTCATGATATGATGCATAAAGAGATCGAGGTTTACGTTGATGATATGATTGCAAAATTTTGAACTAGAGAAGAACATGTGAAGGTCTTAAGGAAACTGTTCTTAAGATTGAGGAAATACTAACTAAAGTTAAACCCAACCAAATGCACTTTCGAAGTTACCTCAGGTAAATTGTTAGACTTTGTGGACAGTAACAGGGGTATTGTGATTGACCCGAACAAAGTCAAAGCCATATAAGAGCTACCACCACCCTGTACTTAAAAAGAAGTTCGAGGTTTCTTAGGGAGATTTAATTACATCGTGCGGTTCATTTCACAGTTAACCGAGAAGTGTGATTCAATCTTTCGTCTTCTCAAGAAACATAACCTAGGTGTGTGGGAAAAGGAATGACAAAAGACTTTTGACAAAATTAAACACTATTTGTCAAATGCCCAAATTCTAGTACCACCAAGCCCCAACAGACCTTTGATCTTATACTTAGCAGTATTTGGGAACTCTATAGGATATGTGTTAGGTCAACATGACGAGTCTGGAAGGAAAGAAAGAGCGATATATTACCTTAGTAAAAAGTTCACTGACTATGAAACAAGGTATTCGCCAATTGAGAAGTTGTGTTGCGCTTTGGTTTGAACCAATCGAAAATTAAGGCAATATATGTTGTATCACACAACCTGGTTGATCTCGAAATTAGATCCCCTAATATACATGATAGAGCCGACCGCACTAAATGGAAGAATGGCTAGATGGCAAATCCTGCTCTCCAAATTCGATGTAGTCTATATAAACTAAAAGGCAATAAAGGGAAGCGCAATAGCGAATTTTCTAGCCAGCAAAGCTCTAGAGGATTATAAGCCCTTGAATTTTGATTTCCCGAATGAAGACCTAATGTATGTTTCAACTACCGAGGAAAGAGCGCTGAAAGAACGTCCTTGGAGGCTGAATTTTTTACAGTGCCTCGAATGCCACGGGTAATGGAATTCGGGCAGTTTTGGTGTCTCTAGAAGGTGACCATTATCCTTTCACTAGCAAGCTCGACTTCGATTGTAAAAATAACATGTCCGAATATGAAGCATGTATCATAGGAATTCGTGCAGTCATAAAACGCGAGATCAAAATTCTGGAAGTATACGGTGATTCTGCACTTGTAATTTACAAGCTCAAAGGAGAATATGAAACAAGAGATTCAAAGCTAATTGATTATCGAAAGTTGGTTATCGAGTTAATCAAGGAGTTTGATGACATTACATTCCATTATCTCCCACGAGATGAAAACCAGATGGTTGACGCTTTGACTACTCTTGCCTCAATGATTAAAATAAACAAGCCAGAGGATGTAAGGCCCATTCAAATGAGCATTTACGAGACTCCTGCCCATTGTTACAAAATCGAAGAAGAAGAAATGGATGACCATCCTTGGTATCAAGACATCTTACATTATGCAAGGGATCGCAAATACCCAGAGCAAGCTACTGAGAATGATAAATAAAAATCGAGAAGGTTGGCAATTGATTATGTCTTAGATGGAGAAATCCTATATAAAAGGAGAAAGGATAAGGTGTTGCTAAGATGTGTTGATGCTATTGATGCTAAGAAAATCTTGGAAGAAGTCCATGAGGGTGTTTGTGAGACGCATGCCAATGGTTTCACGATGACCCGAAAAATAATGAGATTTGGTTACTATTGGTCCATTAAGGAACGTGAATGCATCAACTATGCCAAGAGGTGTCACAAATGCTAGATCTATGGAGATAAGATCTATGTACCGCCTTCACCTCTTCATGTCATGACTTCCCCATGACCTTTTTCTATGTGGGGCATAGACGTCATTATACCAATTTCATCGAAGGCTTTCAACGGATATCAATTTATCTTCGTGGTCATTGATTACTTCACCAAATGGGTATAAGCTGCTTCCTACGCCAATGTTACAAAAATTGCAGTTAGCAAATTCCTAAAAAGAGAGATCATATGTTGATTTGGAATGATAGAAAAGATCATATCTAACAATACTTTGAATATGAACAACAACATGATAGTGGTGATCTGTAGTCAATTCAATATCAAACATCATAATTCATCTCCCTATCGTCCAAAGATGAATGGGGCAGTAGAGGTAGCCAACAAAAAAATCAAGAAGATCGTCGGGAAAATGACAGAGACCTATAAGGATTGGTACGAGAAGTTACCATTCGCCCTTTATACTTATAGAACTTTTGTCAAAAATTCTACTGGGCAACACCATTCTCATTAGTTTATGGGATGAAAGCAGTTTTAGCTATTGAAGTGAAGATTCTTTCTCTCCTAGTCTTGTTAGAACTGAAATTAGATGAACTAGAATGAATCTATCCAAATACGATCAATTGAATTTGATCAAAGAAAAAAGATTGAAAGTTGTCCATTATGGTCAGATGTACCAAAAACGAATGATACGAGCTTACAATAAAAAGGTCCACCCAGAGAATTTGATGAGGGAGATCTAGTTCTAAAGAAGATAATCCCCATATAAAAGGATTTTCGAGGAAAATGAATGCCCAATTAGGAAGGACCTTATGTGGTGAAGAAAGCCTTCTTTAGAGGAGCTCTTATTCTGACTAAAATGGATAACAAAGAGCTATACAACCTCATGAATTCAGACTCGGTGAAGAAATATTTCACCTAAAAAAAAGGGAGAGGTAAAGATGAAAACATGCAAAGGGCATCTTGAAACCAAAAGGGTTTTGAATTGAAAACCCGGAAAGGGCGACTCAAATTTGGAACAAAGAATAAACTTATAATGGTCGCTCCCCTCAGAAGTAACAAGGTGGAGGAACTTTACACCTTGGGGCATCAACAAAGCACTCCAAGTCTCCTAACACATATCAGGCTCAAAGTGGTCCTCATCAAGTCTACTCAGGAAGCTCATACATTAATATCTAGGGCACCTAATTTCATTTTAGTTCATTTTGTACTTGGCAATTTTTTGACAAATGTTTACCATTTTCAATCACTTATTTCATTCGAGTTTTGTCTCCAATAAAATTCAATTTCATTCACCTTATGACTTTGTCCAAACATTGTTCCATTGAAATAACAAATAATTGATTAATGTGATAAAACATACAAAGATTGTTTGCGTATCAATTTGGGTGATTCCTAAATAGTATAAAGACCTGAAGTAGGACCACTAGTTGGAAAGAACCACATTTGAATGGTGGAAAGTTTCCCGAAGCCAGTAGTTCAGATAATGATCACCTATTTAATTTTCATGTTAAAATACTTGTAAGGAGGACATGATAACACGTCAGTGATAAGACTTAAACGATCGTTGAACAATGTCGACCTAAGGACTAAAGAAACAAAATCATTCTAAAAAATGACATTTTGCATTCATTATTCATACCCATCTAGTTAGGAGCATTTGATCCATTTCGATCATAGCATCCCAAGTGCATGGAAAAAAATGCCAAAGAAGCATATTCTATAAGTCTCATTCCCCAAAAAATAGCGTGATAGACCAACAAAATAGCAAATCTTATATCCCTGAAGTTGTAGTTGAGTAGATTAAAGCTGCAGTAGCAAGTTTTTTATCTATCTAAAGTTGCAGTAGAGCAAGGCAAATACACCATCTAATCTCTTACCCTGACCTTGGGACAGATTGAACCCATCCAATCTCTTACCCTGACAATAAGGCAGACTAAAGATATCATCCAATCTCTTACCTCGACCATGAGGCACATTAAAGCCATCTGATCTCTTACCCCGACCATGGGGCAGATTAAAGCCATCCAATCTCTTACTCTGACCATGGGACATATTAAAGCCGTCCAATCTCTTACCCCGACCATGGGGTAGAGTGAAGACATCATCCAATCTTTTACCTTGACCATGGGGCAAACTGAAGTCATCCGATCTTTTACCTCGACCATGGGGCAGATTGAAGCCATCTAATCTCTTACCCTGACAATGGGGTAGATTGAAGACATCATCCAGTCTCTTACCTCGACCATGGGGCAGACTGAAGTCATCCGATCTTTTACCTCGACCATGGGGCAGATTAAAGCCATCTAATCTCTTACCCTGACCATAAGGTAGATTGAAGACATCATCCAGTCTCTTACCTCGACCATGGGGCAGATTGAAGCCATCCAATCTCTTACCTCGACCAAGGGGGCAAATTGAAGCCATCCAATCTCTTACCCCGACCATGAGGCAGATTGAAGTCATCCAATCTTTTACCCTAACCAAAAGGCAGATTGAAGACATCATCCAATCTCTTACCCCGACCATGGAGTAGATTGAAGCCATCCAATCTCTTACCATAACCATGAGGTAGATTGAAGCCATCCCATCTTTTACCCTAACTAGAGGGTAGTTTGAAGACACCATTCGATCTATTTTAGAGGGCAGATTGAAGATAGGTTACGAAGAGCAAACAAGATTCAGTAGGAACGAATGAAATTAGTCCTCCTTGAAATATTTGCTCCATTCTCGTTACACAATAATGAGCAAAGAGGGACAGCTGTAACACTCCAATTTCAATCGACCCAACAAAGCCCAAATAAAAAAAATAAAAAAACGAAAAAATATTCATTTTAATGTACAAGTCCAAATTAAATTACAAACCAACAATTGACCCAAACCTTACATGACCCACTAAATCCTAACCCATTTATAAACCCAAATCCACTTACCTACAAGCCCAAACACCCAAATGGCCTAAAACTTTAAAGAATTTGGGAAACCCTAAATTTGCCTAAGCTCTTTGACATCGCTCTCCCTCCACGTCATCACACACCAAACTCGAGGAGATCTGACTTCTCTGCTTCCCTTGCACCGAAATGGCAAGAAGCATCGTCGTTGGTTGGATAGGACTCTGCCATTGACACCAAAGAGGACCTGCAAACAAGAAAAGAAGAAAATCAAAAGGAAAAATATATTGTAACATTTATTTCGGCTATAAAGGCACACCAACCTATTGTAAATGTTTACATAGAGATTCAATAACAATAAAAAAAAGAGATTTTGCAAGGTAAAAAATATTTTGTGTCTATTTTAATTTCGAAAATAGAAATAAAATAAAAAACTAGGGTTTCAAAAAAATCTCACCTAACTTCGGTCGATTGGCTTTCTTTCGTCGTCAAAGGGAAGTTAGCTAGTCGAAACGGAGGCCCTTTTTAACAAACCCTTGTTCATTTGGGGCTCCGTCGAAGAAATATAATAGAAAACATAAAAAAACTAGAAATCGAAAGGTTTCTTTCCACTTTCTTAGGTTTTGGTTGGTTTTTTTTGAGTTTTGACATCGAATATATATTTGAGAGTCGAAAAGGCTAAAAAAGGAATATTTTTCAAAAATCCAGCCACCGTAGGTAACGATGACAGACAACGATGATCGACGGATCCACGACGGACGGACGGGAGCATAAGGCTGGCATAGGTTTTTTTATTTGAGAGAAAAAAGGGACTTAAAGGTTTGTTTTAGAAAGGGTTTTAAAAGAGAATTTTTTTTTCTAAAAAATGGCTTTTATAAAGGCACCATAGATGCCATTTTGGAGCCCTTGCCTATGGCTCAAAACGGCATCGTTTCAAGCCTATACCCGAAGACCCGACCCATCAGCCAAAGGTCCGCTTGTTTTTCTTCAAATGGTTTATTTATTAGAGCGGCCCTTCCGCTTTTCAGTGGTTTTCAACCTCATCCTTAGTTTATTTTTAACTTATTTTAAAATCTACCCTTAAGTTTGCCCCCTTTTACATCCTGGTCCCCTGACTTTTAGTGTACTTGGGAGCTGACACGTGTCAGGATTTGGGAAAATTCCCATGCGATCTTTATATTTTTTAATTTTCGATTGTGACCCCATTTTCTTTTCTGTTTTTATTTTTTTACTCAAAACTATATCTTTGTTTTAATTTAATCTTTTAGTTCCGTTTTTTTTAATTTTGGACTCTAATTTTGTTTTAATCCTCATTAGGTCCTTCATGCATTTAATTTTACCCTTTAAATTTCTATTCTTTGCAATCTATACCTTATTGTTTCCTTTTTTTTTTATTTAGTCCTCTTTATTGTTTGTTTGTTTTATTTATTATTATTATTATTATTATTATTATTATTATTTTGCGTTAGTCATGTTTATCTTCTTTAAGTATTTTTTAGCACAAATATTTATATATTTGTCCTTTAATTATTTCGTTTTTCTTTTTTTACTTTATCTTTTAATCATTTGTTAATTTGTTATTTTTTTAAAATAATTACATTATGATGTAATTTTCTTTTGCTTATTATTATTGCCATGAGTTGACATAAATCATAGTATTATTATTTTATTATTTTATTGTTGTATTATTTTCACCTATTTTATGTGTTTATTGCAAGTTTTGCTGTCGTCAAATTACAAATCAAGCTTATACATACTCATGCATCTTTGAATAATATTTTAACAAATAAATCATATGATACTTTAATTTTTTTATGCGATATATATCTATATATAAATGATTTTTAAAATAGAGGTAATATTCATTACTTAAGGAACTCGATAAAATTGTGCTTCAATTGATTGGGTGTAGTTTTATTTTTGAATCTATGTAATCAGATACCCTATTAAAATTAAAACATGCATAACTTAATTAATCGATATATGTTCTTTACTTTCGAGTACTCGAGATGTCGTGTTCCTAACTTATGAGATGTGATTCTCAACTAACACGAGAAAAAAATATCGTTTATCCATGAAATTTAATTTTTTTAAACGACTTCAAAGTATATCATTTTTATACTAAAAATCATCGGCAAATTGTTTTTATTTTTTAAGGACTCGAAATATCGTACCCCTAACTTACGAGACATGATTTTTCTTAATTGACTCGAGATAGAAGATCATTTTTCGTGAGATTTAAATTTTTTTAAAAATATACATGTTATCAAATTGTTTCATTTACATGTTTAAAGATCTCTTTTTAAAATTTTCCTTAAGTTTTAAATTTTCAACAATTAAGGTCTTAAATAATCGACTAGGTACCAATTTTGGGCATGTGAAGGTATTAATCTATCCTCACACATAACCAACTACCGAACCTATTTTCTAGATTTTGAAGACCAAACGTTGTTTTTAAGTAAATTTAAATATTTTAAGGTGATCCAATCACATCAAGTAAAAAGATTGGTGGCGACTCCATTTTCGATTTTAAAAATAAAATTTGGGACTTTTTTTTTAAAAAATGGTTTCGACAGAATTTTTACTAAATTTATTAAAGCTATCAATACCAATGATGTAGGTATCGATACCTGGGGTTTGAAACTCAATTTTCGAAACAAAATGTGGTTTTGGTATCATTTTTAAGGCCAATATCGATATTTAAGAATTGGTATTTATATCTATGTCTAAAATATCGATATTTTCCTCAAAATTGGAATTTTTCAAAGTTCCAGAATGTTATTTTGGTATCGATTTTAAGCTATGGTATAGATACTTTTTATAAAATATCGATACCTTTTGTCTAGGTATCGATATTTTTCACTATTTTGCGTAAAAATAATATTTTAATTATTTTTGAACGCGTTTGATGATCCATTAACAATCCCATATGCTTGTTTTAATAATTTTTGGTTTAAATAAGTTAAACATCATGTATAAATGTTAAAATTGTATAGTGTCCAACTACACTGCTTTGACCCCATATGTAATAAATTTATATCGAGTCCATACGGTTTGATCGAGTATAAAGTGTTATATTTATTGGTATCAGAGCTTAGGTTTTCTAATTTTTGGGTCGAGAATGAGTTCTTATGTACATGTAATTTTATATATTGATGTGATGATAGGAGATTTAGTTGGTTAATTGTGTAATTTATGAATATTGTAGAGTTTAGAGATGTTAGATAAACCTCGTGAAGAATCTGAAGATGAAGTAGAGAGTAGGAGCCCAAATCCTATTAGGGAAAGAGATCAACATAGAGTTCAAGCTCAAAGAGAATGGGTAAACTCAGGGAATGATAGGGAGCCTGAATTTGAAGAGAGAACACAACCTGTAATGGAGTCGATATCGCCTAGAGAAGAAATTTCGATTGCACCCCTTTTACAGATAATGAATCAGTTATTGCATCAAGTTGCAAAAGCTAATAATGTTCTATCTATTCCACCACCTCCCCCTACTAATGCTCCACAACTGTCTACATCTAGTCATCGATCTCCGTTGGAGAAATTGAGAAAACATAAAGCTGAAGAATTCAGATGAATGAAAGATGACAATCCAATTGAAGCTGAAGAATAGTTAGAGAATAATTAGAGGGTATTTGAAGAATTATAGTGCACAGGGGATGAAAAGTTGATATGTGCAATATCCTTGTTAAAGGGTGAGGCATACCAATGGTGAACCATTATGTGAATATTCATCCTACCAAAAAGATTAACTAAAATTTCTTTGTATCTGAATTTAAAAAGAGATATGTTAGTAACTATATCTTGAGAAGAAGAAAAGAGAATTTTTGGATGAGGATTGAATGAAGAAATTTATGTTCCTCTTCTACCGTTACATCTACAAGAATTTCCTATTTTGGTTGATAGAGCACAATAATTGGAAGAAGGGTTAACTCGTTCAAAAGAGAAGAGTTTTGGGAAGAGATTAGCAACTAGTTCTGCACCACCACTGTCTTAAAAAAGAATAAGGGATTTTAGAGATTTTAAATACACCTCTCCTACTGTTGGGCAAAGAATTAGAAGTCAAACAAGACAAACTCAGTAGGGGACCTCTATGGTTAGTATTGGAGGTTCTAGAAGAAGACCAACACAACCATCATATGAGCATTGTGGAAGATTTTATTGGGGAGAATGTCAACTAAATACTGGATCCTGTTTTAGATGTGGATCAAAAGATCATTTGATTATAGATTGTCCAAAGATGTCAAAAAATGCTACAAAATAGTCTGTGAGAGGTAATTTGGCTCCACAAAAAGGTAGATCACCTGAAAATTCTGGTGGTATTGATACGAGATCAGTGAGAGAATTGACTAATAGATCTAAATCTCGGAGACCTTAGACTTATGGTTTCAGAACAAGAGAAGAGGAAGATGCTCCTGATGTGATTACTATTAAATTCTCTTTATTTGATTCTTTTATAATTGCATTAATTGTTCTTAACTCTACGTATTCTTACATAGCATTAGTGAAAGAGAGAGAGTTATCAGTAGAACCCACTGAATATGAAGTAGTAATTACTAACCCTTTTGGGTAGAGTGAAAAAGTTAATAAGGTGTGTAGAAGATGTCCCCTAAAAACTAAGAATTGTGAGTTTCTGTCGGATCTTATAACATTTACATTTCATGAGTTTGATGTGATATTGGTTATGGATTGGTTGTTAGAACACAAGGTTATGGTTGATTGCAAAAGAAAGAGAATTTTCTTGAGAATTTCAGATAAAAAGAAAGTGATTGTAATTGATGAAAAATATAGTGCATTATCGACAGTGGTTTATGCAATGAAGGCTTTTAAGATGATAAAAAAAGTACACTACTTTTTTTGCTTACATTTTAGATACTCGGGTAGAAAGTTCTAAAATTGAAAAGATCTAGTGGTTCAAGATTTTCACAATGTGTTTCTAGAGGAATTACCGAGTTTACCTCCTGAAAGAGAAGTTGAGTTTGGGATTGAGTTAATTTTAGGCATCGCACCGATATCTATAGCTCCTTATCGGATAACATCTACCGAGTTGAAAGAGTCGAAGACACAACTACAAGAGATGTTGGATAAGGGATTTGTACGTCATAGTGTATCATCATGGTGAGCACCAGTATTGTTTGTGAAGAAAAAAGATGGGTCTTTGAGGTTGTGTATAGATTACCGTCAATTGAATAAAGTGACAATAAAGAAAAAATATAAGTTGCCCAGGATTGACTATTTTTTTGACCAGTTAAAAGGAGCCATTGTATTTTCTAAGATTGATTTTAGATCATGATATTATCAGCTACGAGTAAAGGAATCCGATGTGTCAAAGACTGCTTTTAGGACTCGGTATGGCCATTACAAGTTCTTGGTTATGCCATTCGAATTGACTAATGCTTCGACCACTTTCATAGATCTTATGAACAAAATTTTTCAGCCTTATTTAGATAATTTTGTAGTGGTATTTATAGATAATATTCTTGTGTATTATAAAGGAGAAGAAGAACATGATAAACATATTTGGATTGTGTTGCAGATTCTGAGAGAAAAACAATTATATGCTAAGTTGAGCAAGTGTGAATTTTGGTTGAAAGAAGTCACTTTTCTAAGACACATTGTATCAGCAGATGGTATTCGGGTAGATCCAAAAATGGTAAAAGCCATACTTGAATGGAAACCACCAAAGAATGTGATAGAAGTAAGAAGCTTTCTTGATTTGGTCGGTTATTATAGAAGGTTCGTTGAGGGATTCTCCATGATTGTATCACCTTTGACGAAGTTGTTGCAAAAAGATGTGAAATTTGATTGGACTGAGAAGTGACAACAAAGCTTTGAAAGATTAAAAGTAGCATTGGCAGAAGCTCCGATGTTGATTCAACCAGAGTCTAGTAAAGAGGATGTGATTTTTAGTAATTCTTCGTACAATGGTTTGGGATACGTGCTAATGCAAGGAGGAAAGGTAGTAGCTTATGCATCTAGGCAATTGAAGCCACTTGAAAAGAACTACCCGACGCATGATCTTGAATTGGCTACAGTAATGTTTGCGTTAAAAACTTGGAGACATTATTTATATGGGGAAAAATGCTATATCTACACTGATCACAAAAGTTTGAAGTATTTGCTAACTTAGAAAGAGTTGAACTTGAAACAAAGAACGTGGATTGAATTGCTAAAGGACTATAATTGTATCATTGATTATCATCCTAAGAAGTAAAATGTAGTAGCAGATGCTTTAAGTAGAAAATCAGTGGCAGCTTTGAAAGTAATGAATGCACATTTAGAGATACAGGAAAATGGTGAGATATTGGTTGAGTTAAAGGTGAAACCAATTTTGTTACAAGAGGTGAAAGATGCTAAAAAAGAAGATGAAAAATTATCGATGATTAAGAAACAACTTGAGGAAGGGAAAATAATGGGTTTGAGAGTGATAGTTAGGGGTGTATGAGATTTCATGGTCGATTATGTGTACCTAATCAAGAATATTTGAAGCAACGTATTATGAATGAATCTCGTCACAGTTCTTTTACTTTACATCCAGGGAGTAACAAGATGTATCATGACTTGAAACCATTTTATTGGTGGAAAAGGATGAAGAAATACATAGTTGAATACGTCTCCACGTGTTTGACATGTTAACAAGTGAAGGTAGAGTATCAAGTTCAGTTGGGATTACTTTAATCAATAACCATACCATAGTGGAAGTGGGAAATTACTATGGATTTTGTAACGAGATTGTCACTTGCATAGAAGAAAAAGGATACTATATGGGTATTAGTGGAGTGGTTGATGAAGTTTACTTACTTTCTTCCAATACGGACTGAGTTCTCCATGGATAAGTATGCACAGTTATATATAGATGAAAAAGTAAGGCTCACGGAGTGCCAGTATCCATCATTTCTGATCGGGATCCGAGATTCACAACGAAGTTTTAAGGGAAACTACATGAAGCTTTGGATAATTGATTGAATTTCAGTATGGCATATCATCCTTAGACTGATGAGCGGGTAATTCAAATATTGGAAGACATATTGAGAAGTTGTGTTATTGAATTTGAGGGCAGTTGGGAAAGATATCTGTCATTGGTTGAATTTACCTATAATAATAGTTACCAATCTAGTATTCAAATGGCACTGTGTGAAGCACTATATGGAAGAAAATGTAGAACTCCTGTGTGTTAGACAAAATTGGGTGAAAACAAGTTAGTGGGTTCTGATTTGATCAAAGAAATAAAAGAGAAAGTGAAGTTGATCAGAGATCGTTCAAAAGCTGCCTCAGATAGATTCAGTTCAATGTGGGTGAGAAAGTATTTTTGAAAGTGTCCCCATGGAAAAAGGGTTCTCCAATTTAGAAAAAGAGAAAGTTGAGTCCAAGGTTCATTGGGCCGTATGAGATTTTGGAACGGGTTGGCCCATAATGTCTTTCATGTATCCATGCTATGGAGACATCAGTCTGAACCATCTCATGTGATTACTTCTGAAGTAATAGAAGTGTAGCTGGATTTGACTTATGAACAAGAACCAATTAAGATCCTTGCTCGAAAGGTAAAGGAATTGAGAAAAAAACGAGTTCTGTTGGTAAAAATCCTGTGGAGACAACATAATTCAAAAGAAGCAACATGGGAAAGGAAGGAAACTATTAGACAACAGTATCTGTAGTTGTTTACATCAATTAAATCTCAGGGATGAAATTTATTTAAGGGGGAGAGAATTGTAACATCCGCGTTTTAACCCGAAGTTAGATACAGTAATGGATCGGGTCAAGAATTAGTGCACATGCTTGAAATAAAATAAATGAGAATTTTTTATTATTAAATTAAGAAGTATTTAGTAGTCATAAGAAAATTATTGGGAAGGAAGATTTTTAAATATAAGTATTGACTTGAGCTAAATAATAGAGAGTTGTTGTAACCAAAGTAGGAAAAATAATAAGTTAGGTGATACTTAGTAGTAATGGAAAGGAAGGAAGGGTTAAGAAAAAATTTAACCATAGTAAAGTATGAGTCATATTATGAATTATGAAAAATGAGGAGGGATAAAAGAGTAAAGAGACAAGTAGATATTTTTAGGTGTAATGCTTAAGGGTAAAAGTGTAAAGATGGATGGCTAGAGGACCTCTTAACAATTTGACCATTTTTAATAATAAGAGGTGAGATATTTAGTAGAATAATGTAGAAAATTTAAGAAGAGCACCCAAAACGTGATTCACCCCTCAAATCTCAATCCAACTTTTCTTTTATTTCCCTTGTATCCTTCCACCATTTTTGAGTTCTCCAAGCTCAAAACCATCCTTTTTCTTTGAAATTTCTTTAAGAAATAACAAAAGGGAGGCTAGTAACTATCTTAATCTCTTGAGAAAAACCTCATAGATGTGTTAAAAGAGAGAGAACCATGAGCTAGGGTTTTGGGTTTTAAAGTGTTAAGGTGAGAGATGAAGAAATTATCATGTCATACATGTTTATTTCCATAATTTAACATAGAAAGATTCTTTGATTTTAGTTTTAACTTATAAATGATGTTTGCTTTATATGAAATTGAAGAGAAAGAAAATAAGGGGAAAAATAAAGTTGAAGGGAAAGGGAAAGAGAAGGTTAAGGAGTGAGAAGAAAAGAAATTACACCATCTCAACCTTTTATTGTAAGTACTACAAGGATTAAAAAATTATTCTCCTTAAATGCTATGATTTTTGTATAGAAATTATTTATAATAGAAATGTAGTATATAGTATGTATTTATATATAAATAATAAACAAATTAATAAATTGTGAAGTTATGAAATTAGTAGAGAAAATATAGGGGACAAACGTGTGATGATATATTTGTGAAGAAATATTCTGTGTAATATATCAATTGTGAGAAATAATGCTAAATTAGATTTTTATGCCCAAGTAGACAAGTTAGAACTATTGCGATATTAGTGGCATGCAATTAAGGGACCTAACAAGCTTTCTATTTAACAAGTTTGTCCTCTCCGTTTAGGACGTTTGCGCTCTTCGTCTAGCACCTTTGTGCTCTCCGTTCATTAGTGCATAATAATGCGCCTTTGTATTTGTTCCGTATATCCGATATGTTCTATGATAGTATACTATAGGCCAAGTATGTGATTTGTGAATGAGAGTGCATCATCATAGTATTAAGGTGAGCCTAATAACTATTAAAGGTAAGTTAATTTATTTAAGGTGAAGTTTAGCTGTAAGAATTTACATGTGTGTAAGTATGTATTTCTTGATTAAGTAAGCATAATGTTATAAATAAATTATTTAATTATTCTTGTAGTGCTTACTAAGCCTTCATCGGCTCAATGCGTTTATTTCAATGCGTAGGAACAGTTAGCCTTAAGGAGCTGAAGTTAGGATAGAAGACCTCTAATCACATCACACCTTCAAAGGCAACAAGTTTAGGTATTTTATTTTGTGTTAAAATGGCATGTATATAAGTAGATCAAATGTGTCCCTAAGCAGTAGGGCTTACATGTTGCTTTTGAAACTTCATTTGTTTTGGGTACTTTGAAATGAAGTATTTTGGTTCTATATAAATGAGTTATTGTTGTTATAACTATGTTTGCACATGTGTTTTGTTAATATGGTGATTGTGAACAAATTGGGGTTGTTCAAGTAGTTTTAATGCATCTTGATTTGGTCTAAGTTTGAAATGAGTTCTAAACTTTTCAAGTGATTTTTGGTTAAATTTTGAACTGAATTTTACCAAATTAATCAATGGTATTGATACCTAGGGTTTGAAACTCAAATTTCGAAATAAAATGTGGTTTTGTTATCGTTTTTAAAGCCAATAAATTGGTATCGATATTTTTTTTAAAGTTGGAATTTTTCGGAGTTCCAGAATGTCATTTTGATATTGATTTTAAGCTACGGTATAGGTACTTTTTATAAAATATCGATACCTTCTATGTAGGTATCGATATTTTGCCCTGTTTTGAGTAAAAACAATATTTTAATTATTTCCGAACAAGTTTGAAAATCCATAATGATCCAGTATGCTCGTTTTAATAATTTTTTGTTTAAATAGGTTAAAACATCAAATATAAATGTTAAAATTGTACAGTGTCCAACTACACCGCTTTGACACCATATGTAATAGTCTTATATCCGATCAATATGATCAGACCGGGTATAAGGCTGTTTCATTAACACCAAGGACCAAGAGTTATATGGTCCCTAGATGCAAGTCACTAATTGATGAAGTAAAAAATCGGCATTGACCAGGAAAGCTGGTGGAAATCTAGCGAACCACCACAAAGTAACCCCAACAATTCAACGTTATGCTGCTCTAACCGTACAGGATATTAAGGCTGAATTGCAAGTTGTTACAAATGATTTGGCTAACCCCTTGCAGGACATTAATGGTTATCCTAGAGCTAAGAATGGAAAGGAAAAATCTATTGGCTCCCTAAAGCTGAACGAAACACCGAAATTAGCACAAGCTAAGGGAGTTTTTACTTTTATGAAACTTGGGGCTAATACCAAGAAGGGAGTTTCTAAAGAGAAAAGTCAGATTCAATTGGGGAAAAGAACCATGCAAGTTTTAGGACTATATATGTATCCAACAAAGGAGCTAATTTCAACCCCATATGATTCCTTAAAATTGGGGACAACTGGTAGTGTCCCAAAAGACCAAGCCAATCGGTCAGCTAGACTTAACGTCAGCCTAAAGACCCATTGTGGGAGTTTAAGTGCCCATGATCAAGCCAGCGCAGGCTATATACGAACAAGCTCAATTGGAGTGGAAAAGCAGGCTACGCAAGTGGGCTTGGAAAAAAGGGATTCTTGTACCAATCCAAGCAACCATGCCGTACTGCTTGAAGGCCCAGGTGAAACTTCTAGGCCTCAAAGTATGCTGCAACATGAATTTGACTTGGAAAATGAAACTTGCTTTCGGGTAAATTCTCCCCTCTATAAATTTTCCTATTTCAACACAAGTGGAAATTTTACCTGATGCAGGTAGAATTGTAGATGGGTTTGAAGATATTTTGCAAGGAAATTCTTTAGCCAACACCACATCGTATTTTAATCCCGTTATTGTTGAACCTAAGGAATTTGTTGTCGTGTAACCGAAGGCATTTTAGACCTTGAGAAACATTCTACAGTTTCCTTTAAGGAGATTCCAAAATTCACAGATCGCACAAATGGATCGTTATCCTAACTCTATAAGCACTAGTAGTCTGGGGAAAAAAGATTGAAAAATTAATGAAAAAATTAGTATTTCTCGTGGAGGTAAAAAATCGAATATTGCTATCCGAGGACGAGGGAGTAATTTCAAAGCTTCTGCAAACTACCGTTTTTCCTTAGTTGACTCAGTGGAAGGGTTGGTGAACATTATCTCAACCGACCTATCTAGCGATATAAAGTCTAATTCGCATGAAGAGCCGAACCCTAATGACGATATCAATCCTTGATAATTATGGTATGCTCCTACTTTCATTCCTAATTATCATGACTATAATAATTTTTTCTTGAAATTATCAAGGTTATGCCAATGCCAAATTCCCTCATATACTTTGAGAGTATAATATGGAGTATAAGCCAGACATTATCATCTTTCTTGAAACGAGAGTTAGTGGATCTAAAGCTGACACAATCAATTCAAAATTAGACTTTCAATTTACTCACCGTGTGAATGCTATTGGCTTTGCCGGAGGTATTTGACTTGGTTGGAAAGAATCAGTTTAAGTGGAGGTGGTTCGCAATCACTCGCAATTTATCTTAACTTGCATCTGATCTACTTCTTCCTCGGTGTTGACTATGATTGCCTTCGTGTACGATAGCCCGAATCGTAAAAAATGTCAAGATATGTGGAGTAGTTTGAGGACATCTAGGCTTGTGGGTCAAACTCCGTGGGTGATTATTGGTGACGTCAATGCTATTTTGGCCTCGAATGAGAAAGTAAGAGGCACCTCACTTGGGAAGAGATGTCCTCATTTTGGTGATTTTATAGATTCAACTGATCTACATCACTTGGGTTTTAGGGGCTCGCCTTTCACTTGGCACCGGGGCAACCTCTTTGAAAGACTTGACCGTGCTTTTGGAAATGAGGCCTAGATCAATAACTTCCTAAACATCTTGGTTACACCTCTCCCGAAGATCAAATCTGACCACAGACCTCTCCTTCTTAATCTTAAGCCAAAGATTACCCTGCTTAAGACCGTTTGCTTTCTAGTTGGATGGATCGATCATCCTGAGTTTGGGAAATTTATGGAAGACATGTGGGGATTTAAAGGTTTCATGGAAAAATCTTTAGCTATGCTTACTGTTGACCTTAAAGAGTGGAATAAATCTGTTTATGGTGACATCACCACTCGAAAAAGAAATGTCCTCCAAAAATTTACGATAATATAGGAGCAAATGGATATCTCGGATTCGAATATTTTAGCCACCTAGGAAATCAAATTAAGGTAGGAACTGAAAGATGTGTTGCACCGCGAAGAGATCCTCTGGAAGCAAAAGGCTAGATGCAATTGGCTCCATTTAGGGGACTGTAATACCAAATTCTTCAACACCCATGCCTTGTAGAGAAGGAGGAACAATCGCATAGCAACTATTCGAAACTCTTTTGGTGATTGGACTTTCAATCTGAAGGTCATAGAATCAAAAGTAGCTAATTTTTTCCAAAGACTTTATGGCAAAGACCATGTCCCATGAAGAGTCTGCCTCATCATAGCTTTCCTAAACTTCACCTCCCCGATTTGGATTTTCTGGGCAAATAAGTCACACATGAGGAAATGAAAAAGACTCTCTTTGACATAGCTCCTTTAAAAGCTCCAAGTAGTGACGGTTTTCATGCCATCTTCTTTTAGGAGTAATGGGATACTATTAGACCTGTTGTTTGTGACTAGGTCAAGAAAGTTTTTAATGGAGGCAATATTGAGGCTAAGTTCAACAACAACTTGATCGTTCTCATTCCCAAATCTCAGAATCCTGAGGAGTTTTCTCAATTCTACCCTATTAGCTATTTTCTTAACACCTTTGCACTGTCCTCTATAAATTGGTGATGAAGTTAATTGCTAGCCGTTTTAAACTTATCTTTCCGAAAATTATTGCAAAAGAGTAGGCTGGGTTCATTGCAGGAAGGAACATCACCGATAATTTCGTTATTTCCCAAAAAGTCATCCATTCTATGAAGAGTTGTAAGTCTAGAAAGTGGATGGTCATCAAGATTAATTTGGAGAAAGTTTATGATCGTGTACGATGGGACTTCATTGATGCGTCCCTCTGATTGATTATATTCTTACATCTGCCAATATTAATACTGACAGTTTTCTTTGTGATTTGAGTACAGAGGAAGGGAATTGGAACTTTGATCTTTTGTAGGTTTGACTTCCAGAAGAGATTGTTCACCATATTAGAGGCATCCCACCTTCGCACCCACTGGAGGGACCAGATAGACTACTTGGAGACACACCTCATTAGGAGCTTTTTCTATCAAAAGTGCCTTCAAAATGATAAAGGAAGATTCTTGGGACCCCAAGGATGAATTATGGAAGAGAGTGTAGAAGCTCTTAGGACTGCAAAGGGTCAGATTCTTCATTTGGACTATTCTTAAGTAGAGACTCCTTACAAATGTGGAGAGAACCAGACGTGGAATTATAGTGGACTCTTCCTGCCCCAATTATGATCATGAAACAGAGGGCATCTTACACATCATCCGAGATTGCACACTAGCTAAGGAAGTCTAAAACCAAGTAGTATTGATAACTCAACAGTTTATTTGTTTTCTCTAACACTTTACGTGATTGGTTGTCTCTCAACTTGCAAGACACTTCAAAACCACCTAGTGGGGAAACTAGTTAGGCGTGTTTTTTCAGGTTATTGGCTTGGCGTTTCTAGAAGAATCACAACTTGTTCATTTTCCAAGGAAAATCGTGGAGCTCTATAGAGATAATTAAGACCTCAGCGTGTTGGGCTAAACATTTCTCCTTGTTAAGTAGAGAGGCTGCAGTTGAAGACCTCAAGGCATCCCTTACCATACCCCTGACAGAAGGTTAGCTCTATCTCAATATAGATGGTGTCGTTCAAGTGGACTTAGGAAATGCAGCTACTGGTGTTGCGGGACGAGAATTGAGAGTGGGTCTTGGGTTACAATAAATACCTTGGTAACTGTTTGATTCTTGATGTAGAGCTTTGGGGAATTCTTGACGGATTAAAACTCATCCAACGAAGAGGTCAAGCCAAGGTTGTTATTCAATCGAACAGCTTGGAGGCAATTAAAGCTATTCATGGAAGCGCTTTAACAACATCGCATTCCGCACTAATCAAAAGGGTACACCACATCCTAACCCAAGAGAGCAACTGGGTTGTACGCTACATACCAAGAGAGAAAAACCAAAGTGCGGACTTTATAGCTAAATTGGCTTTTGGGAAAAAAGAAGACCTTCAATTGATTGAGACCCCTCCAGATGCTGTTTTAACAATCATCAAAGTTGACAGAGAGAAGAATTTTTGTAATTCACATTCTATTCATGTAACTTAGTTTCTTAAGTTTTTATTCACCAAAAAAGGATATTAAAGTTACAACCACAGTCACTAACCTGCACCGGAGATGAGACTAAACCCTTGAACTAAAAACTGTAATACAATTATAGTAATTTAGGTTCTAAAATTGATTACAAAAGAGTTTTTAAGTACCTACATGAGGGGAAAGTTATAGTTTTGAGTCCATTTTTCTATTTAACTCTATGCATTTAGATTATTCCTACTCATTGGGCGGGTAAGCCTAAAAGCTCTAGTCTAGGCTAAAATATTATGTTTGAAAAATGAGCTTGGTCGAAAAAATTAGACCGATTTAAAATATGCGTCGGGCTAAGGCTTGAACATTCAAACTTGAGCTTGACCCAATCCATTTTTAAGTTTGTAATGTTTCATATTATGTTATTTTTATATATTATGTAATTTATTAAACAAAAATTAAATCTATATAGTAGTGTATGATACTACTATAATGTAAACTTAAAATAAATATTAAGATACTTTATATAAAATTTTAATAAATAAAAAATAATTATTAAATATTAAATTAAAAATAATATAAATATAGATTTTTTTTATTTTTAAAAAATATGGGTTGACTAAAAATGGGCTTGAATTAGTTATTACAGATATAGGTAGGCTTAAATAAAATTTTAGACCCATGTTTTAAATTAGGCTGAGCTTAAGCAAATTTAAATTATGTTAATATTATGTCTAGTCCCAGCTTGAACCTAGTTC